>JAECUM010011754.1:0-94279 GCA_016617855.1 Megalonaias nervosa | reverse complement strand
ACTGGTTAATGTCTTCACCGTAAGCGGAAATCTTAATATTTTGTCTAACTCAGTATAGTCGCTGATAGACGCTCCGGTATATTTAACTCGCTCTGCCCACGTGTTTATTTTATCACGTCGATGATCCGTTAAACCGTTTCCACGTACCGCTGTTCTGTAACTCACTCAGCCACACAATTTATCCCCATTGACTTTGTCAACGACGACAGTTTCATCGGCGCGAGATCATCGACGTCAGGTTTATCATTTAACGGATATAACGCATAAACAACTGCAGTCACAGGATACGCTCGTTCGTAATATGGTTTCTCAGTACCAGTTAATATTCCAGGTTTGGAATTTTTGTTCAACGTGACGATGCTACTTCCAACGCTCACGTGGACAGGGTCACGTTTGTCACGGATAATCCAAACGTCGTCGTCTGTCTGTATAATAAATTTTATCAGAATAATATATCGCTGATCATCGAGGTAGTTAATCATTTTCCTTCCTCGCTCGTCATTCATTCTGCCATTGATTTCACCTTCTAGCAATATGATTCTAAATGTTGACCACGTATGAGCTGCACCATCGTTGCGAAATTCCTTCTTGGCTTCGTTGATACGATCAGTTATAGTCTTGTTCATCAGCGCCAAATCTTGTATCGAAAAACTAAATTGTGGTTTCCCGATGACGAAATCATTGAGTTTGTCAAGATCAAATCTAGCTCTAGAAGGTTTGATTGCGGATAATCTTGTGAATTCTTCCATATTATAATTAAGGTAAATATGTGTTTAATTAAACTTTAATTATATATATAATTATACAAGTAAAGAATCAATGCAATTGGAAAATGATAGGATTTACAACTCCGTGTAACCGCGCATGAGTAAATGAATTCTGTGGTTACCATATTCAAAGTTTTCCACGTGAAAGTGTAGGACCAAAACCGTGTTTACGATGCGGTGTTGGGGTCAGAGGATAAACGCAGTTGTGTGTGCAATGTGGTGGTAAAAGATACAGAGAACTGAAACGATATTATGATTAAAAAAATTTGAGTCTCCCATAAAAACCGCCGAAGACCATCTCGCCAGATTTTCAATAGTTAAGTTAGATTTTAAATACTCATTGTTTTCTATCAAAATCTAGTGCAACTTCAATCGCATCATTTGCATTTCCCCCTGATAAGTGTAACCGCGTCATCGCGAAATTTTTCTGTTGCTGGTTGTCTTACTTTCGGTTGAGGAGGTTGAACTTCAGCTAGTGGTTCTTCAGGAGGCTGGCCAATATCCCTAAGTGTTTCTTGTGATTGAATATCAGTTATTTCACCTGGAAGTCCTCTTACAATCTTTTTCATTTTCTTAGTTCTTTCTGTTATTTTTCCAGTTGCTACCGCGGTTTGCTGCAACGTGGAAAGAAGACCTCTGGTAGCTTCTGTAGCTTCTTCGGTAGCTTTCCTAACCCCTTCGGTAGCTTTATTAACCTGTTGAAATACTTCTGCTGTATCCTCTGCAAATTCCACCTGAGCTTCCTGACGCGCTTGTAATTTTTGCTGGACAGAATCTCTCACAGGGAAATATTTCTTAATTGCTTCTACTCGCTGTCGAGCTAGTTTAGATGTGCGAGATTCCATTATAATATCAATAATAATTTAATTAAGTCAAACACACACAGCAGCAATGGCGTTGCCATCGAGGCTGAACGACAAAAAATGAGTGAGCGCGTCGCAAACGAACCCACCCGATAATGAAAAAAAATACCTCAGTGGGGAGTAACAGAAACGAGCTAACCCGGATGATTTCGTTATTGCGGTCTGTTCCCCACCGTATAGAAATGTGTTCGGTTATTGACTTTTGTTCTCAGCTTTAATAGGAACCTTTATTCTTGCAAACGGACCCTCCTAAAACCTTCGTAGTCTTCAGCCTCTCTGCTGCTAGACGGGATAAATATGTTACTGGTATTCTGTCTTGTCCTCCTCTTGAAGTGTTCAATTTTGTATGTGTGCAACAGGTTTAAAAGTTTTAAAGAACTCAATTTATTTTAGTTTATGGCGTTTAGAACATTGGTTTGCACCCATTATTTTGTAACCAGTTAAATTCCAACAACCGAATGTAACTATTATACGCCTATGTTATCATGCTGTTTCACTTTTCCAAATTATCTTGTAAAATAAATTCAATATAGCGAAGACAAAAAGTAAGATGTATATTTGCTTTAATGGACAAAGTATTGTTTTTTTAAAATTGCTCTTAAAGCAGTTCCATTTAAACTGATACACGAGATACACGAGTCACAAGAGCCTCACTGTATTAGTTACGTTCTCAAATATCCCATAACTGTCTCGCTAATAAAATATCATTACCAGAATTAAGGATGCATCAGTATACTCACCTCTTACATTAACCGACAACATATTTTGGAAGATGTTGAGGCCTACGATAGATGTTCCGAAAAGTAAGCTAAGTGGTTTTGTTTACTCAGTTCATAACATACTAGACATTAACAAAAGGAATCACCTCCACATACTGTCAACCCTACTAAATAAATTATGTCTTGTTACGTATATGTAATTTAATTGCTTGTGTGTTAGTTTTTAATTCTCTTTTATATTATTTTTATTTCATTACGTTATTGTAATGATAACTTTATTCACTGGATTTGACTTTTTCATCGGAAGGTTCAGTTTTCTGTTTTGACCTGACAACAACGCAGTTCGATTGCTACATTTTATTTTTAGCTGACCTAGTTCTTGATTTTGGTTCCGATTTTGCAAACATTGAGTGAAAACGATTGGTCATTACCAAGGTCATGTTCAATCCACGTGTTATTCTGTTGTAAACAATGTTTTTTTTATTTGTTTTATTATTGAATCTCATAGTAAGATTCGTTCAGTACAATCGAACCTGTAAATAGCCTACGTGCTAACCGACATATTATTTTACTGCGTTGTATGGATTAAGTGATCACGTGACCCATCACGGGGTCTAAACTGCGTTTTAGTTAAGGGTTAAAACATATATTTTATAGTGAAATGGTCAGTCGTATTTTACACCTTTAGAACTCAAAGTGTTTTTAATGTTGATGCCAGTCTGATTTAAAATTCCTCTATTTTTGGATTCAATGATTTATATTCCCTGGAAAATACCTGTGCTCATAAAAATTCTTGGACAAAAACATTTAGTGGAAATTATTTGGAATTCTAAAGAAGGAATATTTTCTTCGTGATTCAAAAAATATAAAAAAGGAACTGTTGACACATCAACACAAAACAGGATATAGAAGACGTCATCGCCTTCTATCTTGGAACATCATCGGGTTTCGAATTTTGATTCATTTAGAAGTAATAAGTGATATGACCTTTTTAAATTTTAGGATTAATTTTTGGATTAGATTTACAAACCGTAAGTCAATTTTCATATTTTTGCCTTGTTTTCTAGGGAAATAAATTATTCTGTTAAAATTGACAAAGCTTATTGACTTCATTCTTATCTTTGTTCCTTCATAGAAGCCTAGCTATGTAACAAAGATTGTTGGGCGTCTGTCCTTGGGATATATGAATTTTAGTTAAAATATTTGAGAAAAGTGTTTTTTTTTTTAAATTTTAATTCCCCTAGTTTTCAGAATATTTTAAATCCCAAGTACTATTTCATATTTTGTTTGCAATTTTAGTGGAATCAACAGGCTTTTTTTTTTCTCATAATGTCATCAAAAGTGGAGACTTTTCTTCCTAGTCCTACTCAGGAGCAGTTGGATAGTTTGAAAAAAGATGAGTTGCTTGAACTTCCCAGAAAGTATAATCTTTCTGAGGCAAAACCTTCCTTAACGAAGCAAGAAAATAAAAACATTTTGATCCAGGATTTTGTAGACAAGAATGTTTTCGATAAAAGTGTTTGTTTTGGGTTCGATCAGAAAGTCTGCATCAAACTCTGATATAAAAGTAAAGGAATTGAAATTAAATTACAAGATGGAATTAGAGTTAAGGAAGCTAGAACTTCAGAAAGATAAAGAAGAGAAACAAATGCAGCTGCAATTGGAAAAAGAAAACAAAAACAAATGCAATTACAGAAAGAACAAATGCATTTCCAGAAAGAAGAGAAACAATTGCCGTTGCAATTTGAGAAAGAGAAGAGAGAGACAAAGGAAACAAAAATAAACAAATGTTTTATGACATAGAGGAGAGAGAGACAGGAGAGAAAGATAAACAAATGAAATTGAAGTTTCAGAAAGAACAAATGCAATTAGAAGAGAGGGAGAGAGACAGACAGATGCAAAAAGAGAAGGATGAAAGGGAATTTCAAATTAAGTTAAAAGAAATAGAGCTGACAAGTGAAAGGCAAATTTCTTCTTTACATATGTTACGTATATGTAATTTAATTACTTGTGTGTTAGTTTTTAAATTCATTATATTTTATTGTAATCATTATTTTTGCTGGATTTGCTATTTTCCCCGTAAATTAAGTATTTTGTTTTGACGCAAAGGTATGACTTAAGTACAATTTCAGGCTCACCTTGGTTCATAGATCTTGTAAACACTACGCGAAAATGATTGGCTATTACCAAGGTCATTTTCGGCCCACGTGCTAGCTGAATTGTAAACAGTCTTTCTTTTTTATTTCTTCAGCGTGAGAACCTGATCCTCAGATAGCGCTATTCTTGCATACGTGATAAATGGCATTTTTTTATTGCGCTGTTCAAATAAGTGGTCACATCGCCTATCACTTGAGCTACAATGAGATCTCAAATCAAGGCTTAAAACTGCCTATTGGAAGTAGATTAGTTCAGTCGTAATTTTTACACCTCAGAGTTCAAGGTGTTTTAATATTGAAGCCAGATTGTTTTTGAAGTTCAACAGTTTTTTGGAATTTAATAATTTATTCCCAAGACGACTAAACAAGTGTACTTTTTATAAAAAGTTCTGGGACAAAGAAATTCAGTGGAAATTTATTCTGGAATTCTAAACGGAAATATTATAAACTGTGATTTAATCGAGGATCTGTTGCCACCAATACAACGACCTTATCTGACGTCATCGCCTTTCATATTCCAACGTCATCGAGATTCTAACCTGAATTCAGTTAGAACTGTTTAGTGATAGGACTTTTTCAAGTGTAGGATTAAATTTTGGATTATATTCACAAACCGTAAGTCCTAATTCCAATTTTTACATTGTTTTCTAGGGAAATAAATCATTTTTGTTAAATTTACAAAGCTTGTTGGCTTCACTCTTTTCTTTTGTTACATTTGTACGAGCCTACACGTAACAGAAGAAAATTAGGATTGCTAGTCCTTGGGATAGTTGAATTTTGGCAGAATTATTTCAGAAAATTGTTTTTTGAGATTTAAATTCCCCTAGTTTTTGAATCCCAAGTGCTATTTTACATTTTGTTTGAAATCTTTACTGAAAACAACAGGCTTTCATTCACAATGTCATTAAAAGTGGAGACATTTCTTTCTAGTCTAACTCCGGAGCAGTTGGATAGTTTGAAAAAAGACGAGTTGCTTGGACTTGCCAGAAAATACGATCTTTCTGATGCAGAAGCTCCATTGACGAAACAAGAAATTAATAACATTTTGATTCAATATTTGGTACTGAAGAATGTTCTTAGTAAAAGTGTGTTGGCTTCGGTCAGTAAGTCGGTATCAGATTTTGACATAAAAGTAATGGAATTAAAAATGAAATACAAGATGGAATTGGAGTAAAAGAAGCTCGAGCTTCAGCTAGAGGAAAAACAAACGCAATTACAAAAAAGAACAAATGCAGTTGCAATTACTAGAGAAGCAATTGCAATTGTGGTTTGAGAAAGAGGTGAAAGAGAGACAGGAGAGAGAGAGAAGGATAAACAACTTCAATTTGAGAAAGAGGAGAGAGAGACAGGAGAGGGAGAAAGTAAAACAAATGCAATTGAAGTTACAAAAAGAACAAATGCAATTGCAATTATAAAAAGAACAATACACGTACAGATTCAAAAAGAGAAGGATGAAAAGCAATTTCAAATCAAAATGAAAGGAATTGAGCTGGCAACTGAAAAGCATATTTCAACTTCACATACAACTTCAAGTTTTGACATTACAAGAAATATCAGGTTAGTGCCAACTTTTAGAGAAAAAGAAGTTGACAAATATTTTATTATTTTGATAAATTTGCTGAAAATGTGAAATGGCCAAGGGAGCATTGGACTCAATTATTGCAATGCGTACTTTTTGGCATGGCCCGAGACATTTATGCATCCCTGTCAGAACAGCAAAGTTCTGACTATGATTTGGTTAAGGAGTGCATCTTCAAGGGTTATGCGTTAGTCGGCAAAAATTCAGAAACTATAGAAAAGAAGCAGGACAAACTTATGTCGAATCTGCTAGAGAAAAAGAGCAGTTATTTGAGAGATGGCGTTTAGCCAAGAAAGTTGAACATGATTATAAAAATATCAAACTACTTGTATTACTTGAAGAGTTCAAGAACTGTGTCCCTAGTGACATTAAGAATCATTTTGAAGAGTATAAGATCGAAACCTTGGAAAATGCTGCTCTTCCTGCTGATGAGTATTCCTTACCTCATACAGTTCCTGTTGTAAGCAAATCTTTCACTCAGCAGTCTACTAGTAGAAAAGTATTTCAGCCTAATACAACTCCTTCTAAAACTCAATCTGGCACAACTTCTAAAACTCAGGCTTCTAATAAACTTGATTCAAAATCCTTGTCTCTTCCTACGTGTACCTATTGCAAGAAAAAAGGACACGTCATTTCTGATTGCTTCAAATTGAAATATAGGCATCAGAATCAAGATAGACCTATCCCTAATGCTCTTATTTCTAAGAGGTCAAGGTCACGGTCATGTATTAAAAGCAATACATTTCTTGGGTCTAATAAACCCTAGTCTGATTTTATTATCGAGAATTATTAACCATTCATGTCGAAGGGTTCTATATCACTCTTGGGTGATTTGGCCAATCCTATCCCTATTAAAATTTTAAGGGATACAGGTTGCAGGATAACAAATTGAATCATATGTTTTACAAGGTTTTACTCATGTTAGGATTTACCCTTTTTCCACCGACTTGAAGTTAAATAGAATTTAAACAACCATATACATTTTGAAGCAATATGTGACTGAATGAAAACATTTCTTGCAGAAGAATTAAACAACATAGAAAAGAATGTTTAGTACATGTGTCCTGGATTGTATGATGTTGCTGCAACAATTATATATTTGAACCACATAGTTGTAAATTGAATAAAGAATATCAAACGATATCAAAGAAAATAAAGAGATCAGTGAGAGAAGCCAAACTTAATTTATGACACAGTTAGCAGATTTATAATCTTTATTTATTCTAATGAGAAGTAAAAACAACTGTGTTGCTCTGGACCAGACAAATGAAAATTGAAAGACGAATAATAAGACCTATATAGATATTTTATTAGCATTTTGAGGCTTAGTAAAATGTAGACACTTTTGTACAATGCAACTGATGGAGAAAGAAAAGCAGTTTAAAAGTTGTTACAGATTGATGTTATGTTTCATCGCATCTAAAATTGTAATTTTTGCTAAGTGGTATTTTAAAAAATACTTATTATTTTAAATCCAATTTTTACATGACCTATAGTAGGGCTTAGAAAATCTAGGTTTCCTTTTGTAAATCTCTGTAATGAACTTTTATGTTGCATTTTGAAGAAGTCTTGCTCTTTGTTCATTTTGAACCACTTGATATAGTTCAATTGTACTACTAACATTGTACCGCTTTCAACTTACAACGTGATTGTTAAATGAGCTCAGACTGGCAAAAGGCCTACTTAAAAGATGGTTTTGAATAATTTAAACTAGTTTTAAATTCATTTTTAAGTGAACTGTTGTTTATGCTTAATAACAATTACTGAACGGAAGTGAGACAAGCAACCAAGATCATGAGAGTTGAACTAAACAAATATATAAGGTTAAAGATGAACAAAGAAGCAATATCTGTACAGGTTTGATCTTGGACAACAATTTAAATAGAGTCAAAGAGAACAATTTAAAAAGGAGCAAGACGTTAAACTAGGTTGTGATAAAAGTGCGATAGACATGACAGGAAGTACCCAAATGAACTGCTTTAGATGTAGTGTAATTGTTGCCTTAGGTTTAGGAAAAGTGTATTCAAAAGCAGTTCCATCGAGCTCTGCTTTAAAAACTGTTGAATATGATAAGCAACCTTAGGAACATATTAAACTAGTTACGCACAATCAAAGTCTAATTTGAAAGATACAAAGAACCAGGCAATCAAGTTCTCAAAAGTCTCCACTTATCCTGCAACATTATAAATTTAACTGTAACAAATGTACAATATGCTGTTAAAGTATATCTGTAAATGTCAATAGATTCGACATATATAAAGGAAGTAATAAAGTCTACCCTTTTTATCAGCCAGTTTACAAACGATTATCGTAAGCCACAAGGGTTAATGATAGGCAAAGTAATTAAGTAACTGAAAGCTATTGGACCTAAAATAGTTCGATGGCTAACATCAAACTGGCAACAGCAAATATTTGCAACACTGAAAAAATTGAAACGAAAACTCGTAATTAAATTTTATATCATAGTAAGTGCACCACCACAGAATCCAATGCTGATATTATTGCTATCGTACTTTTCCTAAATGAAGGAAACTGATATCTTCGACGATCCCATCCGGTCTCATAAAAAGTTACTATGATGTCGGAATTAGGACGGGATTAGGCGGAATGCTAGCATTGGTTCACATAGGTTTCAGACTGTGAAGTTCCTGACAATGGATAATATAGCAGGGTGAGTAAATATCTCACTCACATTATATGGTTCCTTTATAATCATATATATATATATATATATATATATATATATATATATATATATATATATATATATATATATATATATATATATATAAGGAGCTAATTCAAATTTCACTCTACACAGAAAGATACTGTTCAGTTATATGTTGTTCCTATAAATGTAAGTCGTAGGTGGTAGAGCACATGCAATTGGCGATCGTATCAGCAGTATTAATCCTTTCGTCACTTAAAGATCTCTTGGAGATTTTGGTTACGAGGTGGAGTCCCTTAGAAACTTTGCTCAGGAGAAGCAGGCTCGGGAAAGAGATAAGAGACTACAAGAGAGGAATACACAAAGTGAATAGTTAGACATAGATGTAGGCAGAGCGGGAAAGAAGAGATTTTAAAATCAAGCTTAGGCGAACAGATAACCTTTGAGAAGTCGAAAATAGAATTTGAGGAAAGGAAGATACAAGTAGAAAAGTGAGCATGGAATGAGACGCTAGAAGTAGAAAAGCATGCAGAGGGGGATAAATAGGATTGACGAGGGAAGCATAAAGAGAACCAATGAAATAGCTAAGATAATTAGAAGGAAGGGACGTTAGAGATAGAGAAACCAGCAAAACTAGATACAGTAGACTTACAAGACAGAAATATGGAGAGGGAGCACAAAAGGAAAATTGGAATTATTAGAAGCTAAGAAAGAAGCGGAACAAGACTCTGACTCGAGCACGTTAAGGGCTCAAAACTGTCCCAGTGTGAGGACGATTAAGACAATATGGACAGCTATTGGCACAAGTACGAAGGATATGCCGCTGTCCAAAAGTGGGGTCAGGGTGATTTGCCGCCCCATCTTAGAGTGTTATTGACACTAAAGTGTTCGACATATATTCTCCCCACGAACGACACGACAAAGTATGACGTGCTACTGAGCAATGGTTCTCTAAGACGTTTTAATACAGTAAAACACGATAGAGGGGAAACATTCACACAATTCGTCAGTAGACCGGTTTATTACCTATAACGATGGGTTGGATGTGGTAAAAGGGAAAATATATTTCAGTGTCTGACAGGTTGTTTGATCAGGGACTAAGTTATAACTAATTTTGGTAAGAAATTTAGGCTATCAATGATGGAACAGTCCTTTACAAATATCTATAACATAGTTACTCATGAAGACTATGTTCAGAATGTGGTCTCGAGAAAACGTCCTAATAAAGATACAAGTTTTCCCTCAGAAAAGGGTGCAAATCGTAAGAATAAACAATGCTATATTTGTAACAAGTTGGGTCACATCTCGCCCAATTGTCCGACATGAAAGGACTTTGTCCAAAGAGTACCGGTTGCTATTGAAAGCTTGAGGTGGTCAGGGGACTATAAGGGGACAATACGTGTAATAATATTCCGAGTACGGTACAATAGTCCACAACGCATGCGCAGATCAGTCAGGATATTATGTAGAGGATTTGTAATTGCATTTTTCCCTGAGGTGATGGAAGAAAAAGCTAGTGCTACCGCTAAAGATCAAGAAGTTAGTATTACTAAACGACATCGGATGTACGGGTGTCTTCATACCGATGAGTCTTCTTAGAGATGAGCAAGCGCTTTGTTGTAAATTTCCGTGTATGCAAGTCCCCGTGTCAGAGTTTTGCGTTCCCAATATACAAGCGTCAAAACTGAGATGTCTACATTGTTACGCACGAAATAATTAATGTATCGGTAATTTACCACATCGGATGGTAGATAATACTTCCAACATTAGAAACTAGGCTATACTCTACAGTGTGTGATTGCACAGTATACTCCAGAAAGTGACACACTGACTTGGGCTGTCTTTGCTGAAACTTGTTATATATTATATATGCATCCTAATCTCTTGCAAAAGATTTGATACTCTTTTTACAGAAAGGTTCTGGTCTAAGCACATTGATTTGCATCTTCATAACTTTTATTCTAGAATCTGTATTCCTGTTTCCCATTTCTGAATTTTGTGAAAACAGATCACCATTGATATTCATCTATATTACATCCTTCCATTTCTCCAGGCAATATGTCAATCATACTATTATTCCAAGAGTGAACTATGCCGGTAAAACCTATTGCACACAATTCAACCTGATATTAATTCTACAACGTATTTACCTTTTAACAGCTGATCAACAAATACCGGGGGTCAATTGTTGTTTTCGAGGCATCTAAAACCGGTTGTGACTATATCATTTGCACGTGCACTCCTGCCACAAAACATTTGCAATCGTAAATAAACGCATCTGTATAGAATGATTATTGTCCTGAAGCATATCATAGTAAAACACGAGTTCTTTTCTAGAAATGCATCACTACGAAAGTCGAACAAAATCCCAACATTTACATATCAACTACTTAGCTGAGGTAATGACCCCGGACTATATCTGCCTTGTTGTATCTCCCTACTTATTAGCAATGCAGTTTCATGGTTAACTTAAAAAATGACTTCAATCTCAAACCAATTGTTTTATTACAGATGTAATTATCCGCGGCCATTTATATCACGAATTCCAATAATATGCTTCCAGCATAAGTTTGTCACTGTTATATTGCTTAAAAATGGAGCATATCTGATGCATCCACCTATATCGTCAATGTCTGTCATTTTTGAACCATCCTAATAAACAGTCAAAAGTGGGGTAGGTAACCTTATGAGCCCAGAAGCATTTGACTACCTTATATTTCCATGTAAATTCAATCTAGATCAAACAAACCTGTAGTATAAGCCAACCTATCAAGAACCCCATATTCCATGCAAACCTCTAAAGATTAAAGGACTAAGTCTTGTCACAAGAATAATTAATTTGCCATACATCAGTTTAAAGTAATAGTACGTGGTTTTATTAAGTTGTTAAACACGTTTTATTGTGTCCACGATGTTTACGCAGATAATCTACATATATCGAAACTAAACTATCACACTCGCTCGGTGGCCTTTGGGGTTAGAGCATCCGCCTCGGACTCTGGAGGTTGCGGGTTTGAACCACGGCCGAATCATACCAAAGACGTACAAAAAATGGTACTAACAGCAGCCTCGCTTGGTGCTCAGCATTACGAGGTTAGTGTTAAGACGGGTTGGTCTGGAATCAAGATAATGTTACTGGGTGGGACATGATCCTGCATGACTGCGGTATGATGCCCAAGTGTTGTTGTTGTTGTTATAGGGTTTAGCGCCATTATTCAGCACAAGATAGGCTATACATGGCGGCCAGTATTAATGGTGGAGGAAGAACCCTGGAGAACCCGGAAAGAACCACCGACCCACGAGAAGCTACCGGCAAGCTTTCTCACATAACCACATTGGCCGAGCCAGAGACTCGAACCCACGCAGACAGAGGTGAGATGGCAGTGATCCGTAACAGTGAGCGCTTTAGACCACTCGGCCACTTGGGGCTCCTTAAGTGCTAGACATCACTATAAACTGCCACAATGCAGATATCGTAGCGATATGACTGGCAAATTGTTAAAGCTACATTAAAAATGAATTCAAATCACACACACACACACACACACACACACACATACACACACAATATTCAGTTACACACACATACTCATCGCACAAATAATCCACCTAATCTAGATTAGAAAACATTATCACAACAAGGGATCTTCAACATGAATGTTCAAACTAGAGAATAAGACAGATTTAAGTCAACGTATGTATAGTCATGAATAAATCGTTTATTTAAGACTATGACCGGGACATTAGTTGATCGCACCTGAGAAGACCTTATTTGAGAACAAAGTATTACCAGCAAATGCATGAGAACAAATATGTGAATGAGTCAAGCATAGAGAGACAGGCAGATACACATATTCGAGCTATACAAAGAAACTCCTGTGTATCTGTTCATCACATGATTTTGTAAACAGATATAATTACGATATTCATACGACATATTGAACACTAGGTTTAGTGAGGAAGAGACCTGCACACATTTTGGAAACTTAGTATGGACCAGACCTAGATACATACTGTATATACTCGCCTATGAGCTTATTCGACTATAGGTCGACCCCACCTTTTTAGGGCTATAAAAAGCCAATTTCTCTTTGACGCTCCTATAAGCTGAAGTTTATTTGCAAGTCATTTATGTCTGAATGGCTGACTGGTCGCCAATGGGTTAGAGTTCCATTTTGAAAAAATAAACAAGCTGGATAGATAGATATAAGGAAAAAAAGCAGAACCAATGTCAATTACAATTACATTACTGAGTGGAACGTATAACAACTAAATTGACTACTTAAAAGTTGTCCTAATTAAATCCATTAAAATCCGTAACACTTAGAATTTTATGTCTATTTATATGATAATCCATCAATTCAAATATAAGTCACATGACAGTATAAAAATAGTGCAGAACAGTCCGATTCACAATATCTAGTATTTTAATTCGATGTGTCTGGCATACAGACATTGAAAGTTAAATCCACATTTTTTAATTGACAGTATCCTATAAATGTTTTCTAGTACAAAGTCCAGAATTCATCTTCGTTGCCAGATAATATTTTGAAATCGTCGTCTAATAAATTGTCGTCTGGCTCAGTTACCTTGACCTCACAGTCATATGCGGGTGCTTATGTAGAGACCAAGGTTGGGATCTGTAACACTTTGAGAAAACAGTTTGTGAAATCTATTAAATGTTGCAAATAAAAACTCGTGTCAATTGTGTGGCAAGGTCATAGGAAGTTCAAATTACAACCCTCTGTTGACATTGAGCAAGCATCAAACTTACAGCTTGATCGAAGGGTTGTCACATGGGAAAATAAAGAGGGGGCTGTCTTTACAAGATAAAAGGTGTTAGGGTCAGACGTTCACTGGAAGATGTAGAATTCTACTTGGGACTGAATAACTGCATGTATTAAATTCGCGGTTCTATCAAAAGGATTGCCAACTTGAAAACAAGTGAGTGCTGCCTTTGCAAGTCAAAGGCTTATCGGGTCGCCGAATCCACTGGTAAAAAAATGTGGGAAATATCACATGGGAATTAATATCTAACTTAAATAAAAGGAACATACATCTTAAATCAAAACTGTTATTGCATGAAACACAGTGCTTATAGAGCAAAACACAAATATAAATACAAATATAGGTTATTAGGACTTGCACGACAATGGAAGCAATATACATGTTGAAAATACCCACGGTAAACACTTCACTTTGTGATGGTTAATATTAAATATACCCGTAATATTTTGAAATCAGAATAACTGCATCAGACAAGTAATTTAAAATGAATACCGTCGTGAAACTGGTAAAAACAGTACATACCATATACACATTTCGGAATGAGAATAGTGGCATAAAAACGGAAAATTCTTTGAAATCGCAATATTGTTTGTACTAAACATATCTCGAGTTCTAACATTACCTATAGATTATCGATTTTTTGCATGTTGTGTTTACAAGCTGATATTTTTAGTTTAATAAAGGGCGACTTATATGCGATTACGTACAGTAACCCATCGAAAGTCAAACTTTCAGGTAAACATACTCTAAAGGCATATGGGAGTGGAAAGCCTCTGGGTGATCATGGTGGGCGATTGAAACCATTCTCCACAATACACTGGTGATACTGGGCCCTTACACTACAAGGCTAACCAAAGTCACGTCCGACTAAAAAACTTTTCCCGGCATGCAGTGTCAAAGCTTGAGTATGCACCGAGACGTTGGACGTGCTTCATGACTCAGACGTATATTTATTAGTAGGACGGAAGGTTTTGGCTAACTACGTGGCTAGCTAGTATTCATGCTTTAATCAAATGTAGAGGCACCAAGCGGGCGTCCATGCTGTGGAGAAAGATATGTCAGACCTTGTTTTTTATGCTATTTTCTTTCTTGTCTTTTATTTTGTTATTCTGTCTAGCGATACGATCAAAGCATATCATTGATGATAGAATGAACTCTAAATCGATTAGGCCAGATCTTTTTCTCCTGCTAGTTGGTTTAACAAATCGTGTCTCAGGAACAAAGTATTGTCCCCAAACACTCATATGCATACGCATACCCACATATGAATGTATGTAATCACCAACTTAATCCACCGACAGGTCCCACAGCCACGTGGATGTATCACGGTTCCAATTGCGAGTTTATTTTCGTTAGTCACTAATGCTGACGTTTGTTGAAATAAATGCACCTAATTTCCTAGTCCAGCATGAGTGTTACAAATTGCCATCGCAAGCGCTTTACAGGTATTAGCTTTGTTGGAACTTAGCTATTCTGTCACAAAAGATACATGTTGGAAACCATACAAAATACAAAACACAATCTGCATACCATCTCTCGATCGATAGATCGGTCGATTATTTCACTCCAAAGAGATAACGAGATCTTATTTCCAAATACTAGTAGCCAAATCCCGTTCTGGCTCAACAGATAGTCCTTTTTCCCAGTAAAATGTAAATAAATTAATCACAAGGAATGATTACATCAGATATAATTGTTTTATTTGAATATAGCTCCTGTTATCTCCAGCCTTTAAGAATAAACTACATTATACGGGAACAGGTATTTGAGGTACAGGCAAGGCAGGGTTTAGATACAAGATCACAATATCTGAGTAAGTCATATAAACTTATTCCCACATTAAGGAGATACAGGTAAGTATTCTCAGTTTTGTCATTCCAGAAACTAAGGATTTGGATGCATGCTATATTATTTGCAACACATCTTTTGCTTACTATCACCAGTCACAAACACTAAAAAGGATGTACTCCCATACTGACATGCATGCAGTAAAATGGGAATGATGTCATCTAAGTGTTGGTTTCTAACCTAGTTTATTGTATTTAGAGTATCAACAACTTCACATCGGTCCATTGAGAATAGTTCTAAACGTGGAATGGGCATCTGACGTTCGAAAACAAACGCAACACTTAATAGCATCCCTGTTAGCAGAAGGCAAAATTCAACTAAGTTGCTAAAGGGTATATAGGATTTTCGGACGTGGTTTGATGCTTGAAAGGAACTGGGCTAATTTACATAGGCATTGTGTTGTGATGACGAATGTTTCAACGAGTAAAACGCTCAAACATTAAACGATCGCTAAAATTCCATAGTGATTTAAATAATAAATTGTTTTGCATAAACTTTCTAGCTTAAAGGTAATACATTTTCCTTGAAGGCAGGATATATGACGCAAAATCCAGTATGATTTCAATCAGTCTTTAACTGCCTTACATTCGTAACAATTGACCGAAAATGAGCAGTTTATATAAATAAGAAATGTTTGGATAAAGTAATGTAAATTACAATACCTAAGATAAGTATCCATGCATAAGGCATTTATCTAAACTGATGCACTGTAACCTGAATAGAAACACGTAAATAGAATGCTTTATAAGAATTAAAGATGAGCTGAATTTAATTATATAGGTCCTTAATCTAATATGACTACCTACAACATCAATGATTTTGTACCTCATACAAACATAGCTAGTAGTGAGATGGATTAGGGCTTAGACTGATTCGCTTTCAGCTATGTTGAAAATGTTTAATTTTTTCAATTAGCATTAATTAATCTTTTTGATTAATATCCATATTTCTTTATTTTTTCAGATTCTTGATTAACCGCCAGCCTCTTTTAACTGAACCTGTGCGTCCGAGGCCTTTTTATATAAAAGTAAACTTCTTTACTCCACACTGAACACAGGTTCCGATAAATGCAGCTCGTTCATTGCGTGTTTGAACTCAAGGTGGATTTGCAGTATGTGTTATTGCCCGACATCTTAAGCAATATGAACAAATGATTGAACTGAATACTGTATTTATTCCCGATAAAGGAAATTTGTAAATGCTTTTACCATCAATGACTTCTCTGCACAGGCAGCACCTAAAGCATTGTGATGGAACTAGTTCAGTATTTCAAAACTCAGTTCGTACAGTGATCATTGATCCTGATTGAGCAGGTAAAACACAACTATTATTTAATATGATTCTAAGGTGTCTGAAGTGGCATCGGTTGTTCGTGATTGCGTCATCAACTGATGACAGCTGTGTTATGATGTTTTAAAAGATTGTAAGAAAGTGTTGGGTAACCACTAGATACAACGCTTCTATTGATTTCTTCTTTTCCACCGTCGATGAAGCACATACCTCTGACAATTTGGATGTAAACGAAAAAAATTGTGTTGTGTACGATGATGTAATGCTTTAGCACCATGTCAATCCCACATAAATATTTTCACGACGCCAACACAAATTAATGATGTCATCTTTTTGACTCAACGACACTCACATGTCCATAAAGTAATCCGTGACAACTATAAGATGTTGATTATAATTCGTGGCGTTTACTCAAATGGTCTTAGAAGTATTAATTGTACTTGTTGTTTCGCCGACCGCGACATGTTTACGCGGATCACTAAAGATCCGTATAGTTTTCTCACCATTGATTCGACTGGGACTTGCAGAGGAAAATATCGTGTGGGTTTGAACACGTCAATTTTAAACAATCAACAACATTCATGTAGGATATCTTCCAGCAATGTAATTAAAGAGTATGAGAAGCCACGCCGTATAGCCTCACGTGATCAGCAGAAACTGAATCTTAACGTTATAGAAGGCCTCAAAAAGAGTCAAAGACACTTTACATTTGCGACAAACTGCACAAGAAGACCTCACACCAGTCTTTAAACAAACATCTTCACATCTGATTTATCTAACTGGGCAAATTGCTGAACGTGCTGGGGATATTAAAAAGACTGCAAGAAGTGGCAACGCTAACTGGAATAGAAAGGAAACAGGTGGAGTTCGTAAGCTAAACGCACCAAGGTTATTTGAAAAGCAACACAAGCAACTGCAGAGGTAATTACACGCTTGCAAGAGACGGTGGCTGAGCTCAAAAAAGAAGACGTCGGTCGGAGAACCTAAAGAGTGAGCCATCAAAGAATCACTTGCATCACCCTGCTACTGGTCATTAATGCATACACCGAAACAAAATATTAATAAAGACCCATTATTTGCAAGTCTTAAAATACCCCCAACTAGAAAGATTTAGTGATCAAAGGACATAAAAAAAACGTATGGGTTAAGTAGGTATACAAGGAATTTACTGGGTATAACAAAAACCTCCGGCAAAATGTTCGAATCAGATAATAAAATAACTACTCAGATGAAAGCTGGAAATAAAGCATTTCAAGCGATGCAATACTTTATGAGACTTCTGCACGCAACAAGAGAACATCAAACAACTATTGAAACTGTGACAGAAGAGTATTCGTATCGACCAGCCATTGAAACTACGGCAAAAAATTATTTAGACCAACCAGTATTTACTCCTTATACTGGAGCAGAATTAATTCCGATCAAGCAGCCACAACTCAACCATAGCTTACGCCTCCACTGATAAATTTTACGAAAACACCCGATTCTCCCACAATGGAATAAGACGAACAAACTAACTTGATAATAGAACAGGTACAAACGTAGCGCTAGCAACCTACACCAAGAAAGGGAGAAGGGCTTAGTAGACTGTGTGAGCCTAACGACTTCGTGGATCTATTGGAAGCACTTGTGGGATCATTTCATGCGGGCATAAATACACCTGAAATCATTAACGAGGCCACATCGATTTCTCAACGACTGACCACAAATGACATCATGGACAAAATTACATATCGCGCACTGATGCATGAACTTGTTGAAGATATTCATTATTGATACGACGAACGAATTTCCTGTACCGAGGATGAGTTCTGAAACATTTGAGACAGTTCGCGTTTTACGCGTGATGTATGCTCCGATGGATCAGGTTGTTGTAAATACAACCCAGGGTCTTGCCTCCATATTAAAATCTCATCAACGAAACCAGAATTCGGCGTGAGTTTTTCTGCACCTTTTACCGTTGATCAATCGCGCACACTTGTGATCGCGCTAACGGCGCTGCGAGTGTAATATCCGATTGCAACCGTTTATTGGGTTTCCCACAAACAACTACTTTGTGGGATTTTTCATCAGACATTAGTGCCACCGAAAATACTGTTGGACTTTATACCGGCGCATACCTCATAGGATTAGTCAATAAAGACATCGACGAAGAATCAATGCGGTGCCCGTCAAAAATTCTAAAATGTCCACACATGTCAAAGATCCCACACCCCAAATCTGTACCATAGGTGGCTGACATTTCGCGGTGTTCAAAAATGTCAGTTTTTGGTTAGCCTGACGATATTTCAGATAATAAACGAGCATTGTGAAAGTTACCCCAGTGACGCAGATCAAATTAACGTGTGACGCTACCATTAGTAGTTACGAAAGCAAGTCCCAAACGACAGCCGTACTTGTTCGTTGTTATATTCTTTGGGTTTTTAGGCAACCGTGTAATCAGGTGATTACACCTACGACACCTGTGCATCATCTATGTCATACTAATTGACTGGCACATAATTGTTATACTATACACTATTGTGCATCAAGACGAGTACATTGTTGATTTTGAGTGGTAAAACATTGAAGAATAAACTGTTCATTAGAGACTGACCTGACAAATGATATAATAATTACAGTTGTACGTAGACATGAAAGACCCGTGCGCATTTTTTACGCGAGGAAACCCGTTTACGCGACATATTATGGAACTGGCTTCGATTATAATGTTTGTGGATTGTTTACGGGCGTATCAAATGTGCTTAGGAATCTAAATGCGCACGCGACACCAATCGCTAAGCAAGTTGCAATCCCCTTCTTTGATAGTATCAAAAAGATCTTCTTTGCCTCGTGTGAAACAATTGCGATCGCAGGCAGCTTAATCGCTTCGAGACTGACTACGGCGATTAGTGACTCGACCTCCAAAGGTCCCAGTTAGACTACTATCAATGGAAACAATGTCGTCAGCGGATGGTAAAATCATTAATGAAGCAATACAACAATGATTGTCAGATTAAGTGATTGCAATTCTGGCAATGGGAGTAGATTGCAATTGAGGACGTGAGGGGGAAAGCCACCAACGCCGTCACGCAACGGTATTTAACAAACTCAGCAATGTACGAACAACGGCCCATTTCAAAGATATATCTGATCCTCCATTTTACATGGAGGTGCCTGTGTTGCTAAATCGAAGTAAACGAGATTTTCAGTATTAGTCATACCCGTCCAGAGACCGCAATCAATTAGAAATAGAATTGCAAAAGCAGGACACGTCTATGTTCATCCTTGCATGTGAAGCGTTCTTAGAAGTTGATGAAACACTTGTACAGGTTCATGTGCCAATACCACAATTAGATTTGTTAACAACGGAAACATGGCGTTTTCAACAGTGCACGTTATTTCATCGATGGAAACGAAATCGAATCAACTCCTGACAACGTGGATGCTACCATGACAATTATTGTATTTGCCAGACACAGCAATGATTACGCGAGATCAGCTGGTGCAACTATAATGTTTATCAAAGATATATCTGATAATGCGAATTCTCAACTGTATTCAAATGGTCGATCTCACAATCATGACGCAGTGCTAATGCAGATGTGTAACCAATAGTTGTAGGCATTACCGGCACATTTAGCGGAGGAGTTGCCTAGCGCACAGGACAACTTTGTGGAGCTCATTACGATTTTCGTTTGCAATTCCTCTCAGTCACATATTTGGGTTTTGTGGAGATATTCGCAAGGTTTGTTTTGGGGCCAAACATAGTACATTAACAAATCAGAACAACTCCAACGATGCGATTTGGCGTGGTGCAGCTGCCGCTGATGGTAGATTTTTATTAGAAACATTAATATTGTGCCTGTGTTATTTACTTCACTTTGTACAGAATCACTTTTTTGTCGTTTAACCAATCTGGAAGCATTTCAACTCTATCGTTATTGGATCATACCAGAGACACACACCCATTAACTGGTATAGCGAGACAGTTTCCTTGGCCAATACGTACCCAACGTCGCCTTACTGCATTAAAACATTTGAGCATACATCGTCCAAACAAAACGTACAAAACAGAGAATGTAATTTCTCACATCACATGAAAGATCTATAGCCTTCCACATGTCGGAAAAACTGAAAAGTTACACAAAAGGATCAGTTTTCAAAGATCTGATTGGATGACAAAAAAGCTACAAAGATGCCCAGTTGCAGACAACTTCTCTTCCCATGGCCACACATTCAGTGATGTAACACTTATTGCAATTACTCACAATCCCAACTGGAGTTCTGAAACCAGGAAAGAAAACGAATCTTACTGGATACGCCGCCTTAGAAGATTGAAACCAAGCGGTTCAAACTAAGAAGACAGACAAAGAAGCCACACACAAATATCATCATATTTTTGCAGCTGGCACATTTTAATTTAAAGAAAGCTTTCAATTTTCTTATTAGTTACCCAACAGCCTACATGTACTACTAAAACAATGAAATTTGTGGGAATAATTTGCGGTTACGCAAATTTACATTATAATAAGGATGGCGATATGGCTGATCGATTTCTAAGTCAATATAAAATATGTTTCAGCATGAGCATCAACTTGAAGCCAACTAGTTGAAAGATCAAAACTTTCAAGCTTTTATTCCTGTATAAATAGTGATTTAAGATTTGTAACTTCAACCCTTTAAATATTTTCTGTTTTGTCTTGTATGTGTGTTTTGTATTTGAAAACGACTAATTTACAGTCGAATGCTCTTAGGCAAGCTAGAAACTAGTTTTCCACTGTTTGTCGTCAATTTATTGGATTTATCTTAATCAATCCCTGACACATGCAATCCCTGGCTGGATTCAGTACACTTAACAGGACTGTTATTCGCCATATGATTTGTAACATATATAGAACAATTTTCCTCCAACTCTCAATGAATATCTTCTTCAAAGTGGTGTTACCAAACTCTTGTATGAAAAGTCATACAATTTTGTTACGGGTAAAGGAGAAATCGGACTCTGGAATTACCCCGATGTGCTACAACCAACTCAACGCGACCTTGGAATAATTACACAGGCAAACGCCTAAACGTTGACTGCATCATCAGATGAGAAAACACTCTGGGATAGTTTCGATAATGGCGAAGTGATACTCACCGATGTATCCACACCAGTTAGTTCAGCGATACATATTTTACAACATTATTAATTCAGTTGAGAAACGAATGATTTAGACTGCTATTCACAAGGTCGATTGTTCTGGTAATGCTTATTCTGCAGTAGTTTTAAAATGAAATGTGTGCTAAACCCGCAGAAAGCACACTCACTGGAAATTTAAGTATTCCCGAGGCTGAGGTTTCTATGACTGTGTGACAGTTGTGCCGTTAAAAAAAGGGTAATTGGGTAAATGTTAGCGTGCGTATTGCAGTTGGACGTGATGAGTCCGGACAGGGTCTACCGGAAGAGCAATTGATATACGCAATTGTTTTATTAATAGAAGAACTATGACAGACCCTCAATGTTACCGACGTGTAAAAATAATCGAAGCGGAACAACATAAACGAGATAAAATCACTACGAGAACTGCGCTACTTGCAAAACCCAAATGTCCGTGTTTGGTGATAGATGAATCACAGCAACAACAACCATCGTAGTTGCATCAATCGGTATTATTGTTGGGGCTATATCGATAGTGACCGGAGTCTCTGGTTGTGTTACCAAATTAATATCGACACGATTACATTCGCAAGTATGTCTCTATCCGGTGATGGTTGCAGCGGCACCAAGCATTTTCAACACGATCAGTACTCTGTATTAGATGGATATCGAGGAGATAATAATTTGCATGGCCGAGTTTTATACTGTGCTTGCGAAAATGGAAAATGTCAGACAACTCCGAGCACAGATAAGAGTGCGGCTGCGGATTTAAAGACAACCAAAGTAATGTAATTCTAAGCATAGATAGTAATTATAAGGCCACCGGATATTTACAGCACGCTCACTCAAAATATGCAGTTATTTCCGATATTAGAAAAAGTTGTTCTACCCCCAGTGCAGACTAAATCAAAATAGCTTATATGTCCTTTAATTTAAACGCACTCACGATCGGCCGTTTTGATATAATCTGCATTAGTTGTAATCGCACAGCAGTCTCTGTATGAAACCTGGGAAGTATCAATCGATCCAGTATTGCCTGCCTAGTGACCTATGTGCACATAGAATACATAGTCTTAAAAGCATGCTAATGAGTCCATGGGCATAGTATAAAGAGTGTTAATCTGCGCGACTTTGGCTTTTTGTACCATTCTGGGCTCTGATATACGTCATAAGCTTCCATTACCCATGACTGGTCATTCTTGTGGGTTATTAATGCCAATCAGCTATAGGTTGCACATTGCATACATCTCGCTTGCCAAGTCATGGATGACAGAGGTTATTACGCTTGTAGGCAACCCACAGTTGCAAAAATGGCAAAATTGGTATGATGACACTACTTAAGCTGTTTATAAACTTTACGAATAAATAAATATTTTGACATTATTGTGAATTCATTTAAAGACATTTTGGATTGTATCATTGTGAATACATCAAGGCTGTTAGGACATCAAACTATTCATTAGCACAATAGATTGAACTACATTCGGAACACCACTGGAACTTATTTGGATTCTCGATACTTTTGGACTTGTGATAAAATCTTTAGGACTATTTAGGATTTCATTCAGCATACAGTAACACACATACTAAGACAACAATGACACAATTTTCAAGATTGAGTTTCTTTTGCATTTTCAGCTATCCATTCCTTACACACTCTATATCTTAAAACCCTGTAGCACCTATGGAAAATATAATTACCATTTCTCATACCAGTCCAATTCTTCACAGGAAGCGCACATCAAGCTTACCTATACTATGCCAATGAAAAGTAATGTCCACCCTTGAGTAAGTGTTGTATTCTCAGCTACTCATTTTTATTACACCCTTGATATAGTGTACCTTATTCATTTTGCACCTCTGAAACATAATATATAAATCCGCCTGAAAACGTAACTCAGGTCAACAAAATCATGATCAATGTAACCCATTTTGCCAGTTCGAGTACCATTCATATTTTAGCATTACATTAATTACAACCTCGATGCAATTAACTTTCTTTCACCCTCACTAACAAACATTGCCACATAGAAGCTTCTTAAAATGAATACACAATTGTTTCAAAACTAGGTCACACTCACCCGGATATTAAGCTTGAGTATTTTGTATGCTTATTTTCTGTGTGCACCACTTTGCACATACATGCATCTTAATGGGATTCAACCGGGTAGTAAGATTTTTATTGGCCTTCATATACAATTATTAAACAAATAAAGCTAGACCATTCTTATGTAAACATTCTTAAATATTTTGAACTTATGTATCGAGACAAGTATTAACTGGAGAAACAAAAATGACAAGATCCAAATATTACTCTCCAAACACACGTACACACACACGCATGCACACAAGATCTCCAGTGCATTCAACAACCATGACTGTCAAATCGTTTTGATGCCAGTATGTGTGATATGGATTTTTAACGTAGCTTTAACAATTGTTTAGTCATATCGCTACGATGTCTGCAGTGTGGCAGTTTATAGTGATGTCTTGTACCGGGGCATCATAACGCAAACATATAGCATGATGTCCCACCCAGTCTCATTATCCTGACACCAGGGTGACCAGCCCTAACACTAACCTCTTAATGATGAGCACCTAGCAAGCCAGCTCTTAGTACCATTATTTTTATAAGTCTTTGGTAGACTCGGCCTGGGTTCGAACCCGAGACCTCTTTTGATGACCGTAAAACAGTTCTTCGTCAACATATATTTAATCTTATTTACTACTTCTTAGATTTTGTAATTCCTTGCGATGCAAACCCTTCCTCGCTAACTGAAGAATTTCTCTTAGAAGCATTGGTGGCCTTTAACATTAATTGTAATTTAATTTTAGTTATAATATAAGACATCGTTGTTATAAACCTTTCGATATATTTTGTCTGCACTATATTTATATTTATTCTTTGAAGCATATCACAGTCTGCTGCATGCAGTTTTGTTCCTTTCTTCTACAAGAAAAATAAACCAATTATGTCTGAAATTGTGTTTTCTGGAGCTAATTTTTAGTCCCAGAATAGTGAAGCATGTTTAATAGTATCGCTATATTAACTTGTCATATGCAGCACATCTATGTTTATAAGCCAATTGAGCATAATTGTTTTCTTCTCTGTTTCTGCTTGTAACTTTATTTCGTTCCCCATTTGATGGCTTTGGTACGTTTAGCCTCATTTATAGAGATATTCCCAAACGTAATGACTGTTCGTATACAGGTACATATTGATCGACCCTGACATGACGAAATCGAGCTTACAGCAATTCTTCCTTTACTACCTTTGTCTACGTAATGCGTATGGTTTTCTCATGTATATGGTTGGTTGCTTGGTTGGTTGAATTTTTACGGCGCACCAGCACTGTGAGGCTATTTAGCGCCATACAAAAGGTTATATCTTTGATCATTTAAAAGTGGTAAAAGGTTTCGTATCGACCAGAGATACGAAACCAAACAGTTGAAAGTAAAACGATAAAATGGCAACTGTGATTAATACATAAAGCTTCCCGATCAACGGGGAATATAAATGGTGTATGATAATGAAAACAGATGAAAGGTAATTAAAATTTTCCGACGGTATATATATAGCACATAAAACTGCTCAAGGTGATAGCATAAAAGCTATAGTTTATGATAAATGTTTACTTCTTTCAGGAAGTCTATAATATAAGACACGCTAACTGTATCAAAGAGCTCCCTAATGTCATGCACATTTTAATACTGATCACACGTAGGTTGGAGGTCGAAACACTCCAACATAAAGTGCTTAACGGTGAATGGTTCATTGCACGAAATGCACTCTGGTGGGTCTTCTCCTTTTAGTATGTGCGAGTGGGTTAAATAAGTATCACCAATTCGAATCCTTGCAATGACTGCCTCCTCCCTAATGACGGATGGAGTCCATTCTCCTAGGGTTGGCTTGATGGCATTAAGTTTGTTATTCTCTGCAATATTATATGATGCCTGCCACTTCTGACGTAAAGACTCGTTGATACTAGGTTTAAAATCAGTATACAGTATTTTAAAATCAGATGGTTCAACGGATAAGGCCATTTTAGCAGCGCCGTCTGCTTTGTCACTACCTTTAATTCCAATATGGATGGGTAACCAACATTATACTATATTGTGGGAGGTACTCAGCTTACTATGCTTGAGGAGAATATTAGCTAATAATGGGTTCTCCAGTTTTCTATGATGTAATGACTGAAGTACTGATAGTGAGTCGGAGAAAATGATGCAGTTTAAAATACGTTTGTTTTCAATATATTGCAAAGAAAGGTCTATTGCTCTGACTTCGGCTGAGAAAATTGATGTACCATTTGGCAAGCAAACTTTTGTTGTGTGTTTTCCACTAACGAAGGCTGCAGCAGCCTTTTCCTCTTCTTTTGATCCATCAGTATATATTCTTGTATAATTTTCGAATTGGGTGAGAAAGTCGTGATAAAAGTTGTAGAAAATGGAAGGGTTTGTCTCCGATTTTTTCCATCGTGTAACGTAAAAAGTACCTTTGGTTGTTGAAGTAGCCAGGGAGGTGTTTTGGAGATGGACGTTTTCTGAATATTTGAAAGATCAATTTTGGTACTGTCAAAGCATGGTAATATTCTAATGCCAAAGGTAGGTGTAGAATATGGTTTGTATTCGTATAAGGTTTTGTATTTGGGTTGAAAAACAGCCGAAAAAGCAGGGTTCAGAGGGTTTGATCTTAATTTGAGAGCATACTGTGCGGAAAGCATTTCTCTACGTTGTGATAAAGGTGGTTGGTTCGCTTCAACGAGTAGTCTTTCACACGGGGATGTCTTAAATGCTCCCAGAGCGAGTCTTATTCCCTGATGATGAATTGGGTCAAGCATCTTCAAATAGGACTTCCCAGCTGAACCATAAACAACGCAACCATTGTCTAGTTTCGAGCGAATAAATGTTCTATATAAACTGAGTATGACTTTTCTATCAGCACCCCAATCAGTGTGCGCTACTGCTTTAAGAAAATCTAGAGATTTCAAACATTTAGCTTTCACATTCTTCAGGCGTGGAACAAAAGTCAATTTTTTGTCGAAGATAATACTAAACACTTTGTTTCCTCAACCACTAGAATAGGTGTTCCATCCAGCGTGAGTTTAGGTTCATCATGATGTCTTCGTAACTGACAGAAATGCATACATACAATTTTTGATTTCGAGAATTTGAAACCGTTAGTAATGGTCCAGTTTTGAATCTTGTTGACATTTTGCTGAAGTTGTCTTTCAATTGTATGCATGTGCTTTGATCGGTAACATATTAGAAAGTCATCGAAGTACAAACAGCAATCCACACCAGGAGCCAGACACTTGGTGATGCTATTAATTTTTATGTTGAAAAGCGTCACTGATAAAATACTGTCCTGGGGCACACCCATCTCTTGATCGTGTATATCAGAGAGGGTGGAGCCCACTCGTACCTTGAATTCCCAGTTTGAGAGAAAATTTGATATGAAAGAGGGCAGACGGCCTTTTAGACCCAGATCGTGCAGGTCTTTTAGTATTCCGTACTTCCATGTTGTGTCATAGGCCTTTTCTAAGTCAAAGAAAACCGCTACTAAGTGTTCATTCTTGATGAAAGCATCACGAATAAATGTTTCCAGTCTAACCAGATGATCATTGGTACTACGACCATATCGAAAGCCACTTTGGAAAGGAGATATTAAATTGTTGGTTTCCAAATACCATACAAGCCGAGAATTGATCATTCGTTCCATGATTTTGCATACGCAGCTAGTCAGTGATATGGGTCTATAGTTGGTAGGATCTGCGCTATCTTTGCCTGGTTTGGGAATTCGTATTACTGTTGCTTCCAAATTTTTGGTACATTACCAGTAATCCATAAATCATTGTAGATTTCCAGAAGAACTGTTATGGATGGTTCTGGAAGTTGTTTCAAAAACTGGTAATGTATATCGTCAGGCCGCGCGGATGTATCATGGGCCTTATTCAATGATTCCATAAGCTCCGACAATGAAAACGGTTGGTTATAACTCTCTGAGTTATTCGATGTGAATTTCAACCGTGCATTTTCTTTTTGATCTTTTAATTTTCGGAAAGCTTCTGAATAATTAGACGATGAGGAATTTTTAGAGAAACAATCAGCAAGTACATTAGCTATTTCATGTTTGGTATTGAAATTGTTGTTATTTAGTTTCAGATGTCGGAAAGGATTCTGTTTTCCCTTTCCATTTATTTTGCGGATCGTGTCCCTAACTTTCTTTATAGAGGAACAAGAATTTAAAGTTGAAACATATTTTTCCATGATGCTCGTTTACTTTCTTTAATCGTGCAACAAGCTTTGGAACGAACAATACGGTACTGAGTTATAGTTTCGGACGTTGGAAGATTATTAAATTTTTCAGTGCTTCTCGGCGTTGTCTAATGACCTCTTTACATTCTTTAGTGAACAACGGTTTTGGAATTCTTTTACAGTTCGGTGTGGACTTTGGAATGGATTCTTCTGCAATCTCAATTAAGATGGATGTAAATTGTCGAAAAGGGTCATTGTAGTTTATGACGGTATTCTTGTTAAGCCTAGCTTTAAAAAGTGTTTCAAATTTGGCCCAGTCAGTCTTCTTTAAATTCCACTGTGGAATTGCGTCATCAATTGTAACGTTGGTGTTCTTAAGAGAGATTGGAAAGTGATCACTGCAATGAAGGTAATCAGCAACCTTCCAATCATAATCCAAAAGTAGTGAAGGAGAACAAATTGTCAAGTCGATACACGTGTATGTACTCGTTCCTGGGTGTAAGTATGTCGCAGATTTGGTGTTATATAGACACAAATCGTGTCTAGTAATGAAATCTTCAACCTTTTTGCCCCTGTCGCTTATGTAGTTTGATCCCCATAAAATGTTATGGGCAATAAAATCTCCGAGCAAAACAAATGGCGCAGGAAGTTGTTGAACAAGAGTATCTAATTCATTTGGTAGTAGGTTGGTGTTTGGTGGTATGTAAATAGAACAAAAAGTAATCACTCGATGTAGAGTGACACATACAGCAATGGCTTGCAAATTTGTGTTTAAAGGGATGACGCTATGAGGGGCTCTATTGTTCACAGCAATAGAAACTCCTCCTGAGGCCCTGTCAACATTCTGAAAGTAGGTGTTAAACAGGGAGTAGTTTTTAAGTGTGATGTTATCCCTATCTTTTAAAAACGTTTCCTGAAGGCATGATATTGCAGGATCATATTCGTTTAAAAGCAGAAGAATATCATTGTAATTGACTTTAAGTCCTCGACAGTTCCATTGTATCATGGTATTCTTCATTATACGTTTAGAGTGGAGATTTTGGAGCTAGGTTAGACTTTTCGTGGAGAGAATCTGTATGCTTATTTCTCTGGAGGAAGTACGGGAATGATTTTTTTGTTAGGTCTGGAGCTACTTTGAGAACATGGAGCAGTATCTTCTACATCCATACTCTCAATGTCCCCAATCCTGTTATAGAGTTTGATATGGTCATCTGACCCCTTTTGCTGCCTATTTCCTTGAGATCTGTTTTTGTTCTTTGGTGATTTCGGTGGTTGGGTATTATTAAAAGTTTTTTGGGTAGTGGGGATGTTAGAGCGAGGTGTTGACTCGGTTGGATCTGTTTGTGTTTGAGCGTCCTTAGTTGCTTCGGGATTGTTCTTCACTACAGTGGAGAAGAATGGGCCAGGAAGGGATACTTTTGCCTGTACAAGCTTTCTGGCTCTGGATAGGGAATGTTGGCTGTGTATTTTACACTCTGTATTTCCTTCTCCTGTTTCCAGGTATGACAATCCTTGGAATTGGCGTGGTGCTCCTGTCCACAGTTGACACAATGCGGAGTGACTCTACACTCAGATTCCTGGTGAGAATGATCTCCGCATCGGCCACATATTTGGCTTTTTGAGCAGCGGTCTTCACGATGACCATATTTGTGACACTTATAACATCGAAGTAGGTTTGGAATGTATACATCAACCTTTCACTTGCAGAAAGCCAACTTTGACTACTCCGGGTACTGTTGGTTTGTTAAAGGTGAGTATATTGGTGTTGGTGTCCTGAAGATTGTTGTTACGTTTATTCTACGGACTGCACTGACACCTTCGATTTTCATCCCTTCAATGATATCCGTGTGGCTCACTCCAGCCAAGTCACGACAGCGTATCACGCCTTTGGACGAATTGAGTGTTATGTGGGCGAACAAGGTCACTGGAATATCGAAGAAAGTTTTCATTTTCTTGAGATTTTCTGTTTGACCTCGTCGCTCACACTCGACAAGTAGGCAGCCCGATTTCAACATTTTAACACATTTTGGTGTGCCAATCAATCCCGTAATTGTTTTTTTCAATAACAAGCGGTTTTGAGGCATCTTTAGACTGTATCACCATGAAGCGTGGAAATGAATCCACACCACATGGTTCGTCATCAGATTCAGATCCTGTTTTGGTGCGTTTTAGTTGATTTTTTTGGAATTTTCCATGTTGGTGTGTTTAAAAATTTGGCACCCTTGCTCTCCGCCCACCAAGGAGCCCAACAAGGGGACACTTTTCAAGTGTCAGGGGTACACAGATGTTATACTCAGTTGATAAAATCACCTTCTGATTCATCCCGTGAGACATACTCAGTCGGCAAAATTACCCCCCGATTAACCCGTTGAGCCACCGCCTTCTAGGAAGTCTTCTAAGACTTGGTAAAGGGAAAATTAAAGGGATAGAATGTAGGGGCAACGGTGGTATCAAGACAGATACAACGAGAAAGATAAAGAAAGTAAACGAGTAAATAAAGACCTCCTAGGGCTCGGCGTGACCAGCCGATTTGTCGAGACTGAGCCCATCCTGACCATCCGTCTAGAAGAAGTAGAGGCCAAAGTAGTGTATTGCGTCGGAAAACCTCTGCTCAACTACCAGGATCCTTTCCTCCTCCGACACGGGATGCAACCCACGGCAAACAGGTTGCCTCTACTTAGTCGCCTATCACGACACGTAGCCAGGCACGTCGGGTCAATTCTACAACCCCGAACCCACAGGGGGATCTCATGTATATACACTCGAATTAATTTTGATTTGCCTCTACGTATTCCATTTTCAGTCGACATGGTTTTATTATATTCCGTTGGACACTCTATTTCCGCTTTACATGTATAAGTGACGCATCATCAGCTAAGAAAGAAGCGCTGCAGTAATGACCAGAACTAGTGTTCAGTTTGCGTATTTTCTATTCCGATCTAATCATCAAGAGCTTCAGGTGTGTGAAGGTCAAAATGTTGCATTACATCATGAATATAGTGGTAATTTGCTCTTTTTGTTAAATTGTAATCGATTGCACATCAAAAAACATTTCGGTAATTATTTATGCACAACTTTGAGAAAATATATTTCCGTATTTACAGGGGTTTCATGATTCTAAAATGTTTCATTATCTAGGTGACTGTTTCTCTCGATAAGATTTTTAGATAGTTGTACTATAGCATATACCGTGAATTTAAAGCCATCAACGAATCTCGTTGACTTTTTACCCAATACTTCCTTTCCTTGCTTTGGAATTAGTAACCATAAAATTGATTCTAAATGAAATGTGTTTCTATTTGTCGTTTAGTAGTATTTGCACATCCCCGTCTGTGTCATTTCTATGGATGTTTTAATAACTGACTTGCTATTAAAAAAATAGACAAGTTGTGAACAAATAATACACCTTAATTTCTCTCAGTGATTCAGAATGTGTGTGGATGTATCTTAAAGTAACCAAAGTCACCCATTTTGTATTTTATTATATGCCTTTCACATGCATGAACTGTTGTTGAATTAAAACGCTTTTCATTTTCATGTTGTTCTGTGAGCAACAGGTTTTCTTTCATTGGACTTATTCTGTTGTACACCCATTTGACGTCTTAATTAAATCTGGATAAAAACTCAGATGCATTATGTCCCCTATGTACACTATAAACCTGTCTGCGCTGCTTTGATGGACTTTTCAAATATCCTGTAGTTTTACAAAACATATGCCATACAATCTCTATATGACTCTTTGATATATTTTAATGATCTGTTTACAGTTATTACGTCTGAATTTAGCACGAATTTCACAGCATAAATAAAAATATATTAGTTATATTTCTATATTTATACAACCAATGGTAATCTCTTTTGACATACATCATTAGAGCATATTCGCTCATTTTTTGCCAGATATTAGTGCAATATCATAACACTGCTAATATTACTGTTTGTATTGCATCTCATCACAGATGCTCATTGTTATACGATGCTTACTTCTGTCAAACAATCTAACTTAGCATGCTCTTCTTTGTTGGTTTTATGCCACTTCCTAAGTCTAACTCTTAAGCAAGCCATAATTTCGCAAAAGCCAAATGGTCTCATTTTACCAACTGTATTTATCTGATACAGATGAACACTGTTAAAATAAATTCATATAAACTTTGATTTTTACAGCCATAATATCTAAAGTTAACTACAATCCGATTAAACAAATTTTTATTCCTTATAATATTTAAATGTTGTCTATTCATCTGTCTCAAATCCCTAATTACTGAATAAAGCCTTAAAGGAGTAGGTAAATGTTATCTTCTCTGCATTTTTACCGGTGTATAAATTAAGAATCAATACTCTCAGTATTAATTCTGATTTACATAATTGCGAAATAATCAATACATATTTAACTACTATTTGATGTGTGCTGGATGGATGGACAGTAAAAATAAATCAATAGTTTACGCTATTAAGTGGATATGATTATCAAGCTCAAAAGTTCAATACCTTTCATGTTATGTATTTATATTATGCATTTGAGTATGTGATATATGTATGGTTACAAGACGAAATATGAAAATCTAAATTACTAAAGCAATATAGTACAGTAATATATGATAAATATAATCCACTGTTATCCCTATTGCTATAGCTTCTATAAACGTATCCAAGCAAGGTCCAACATATTTCACCAAATTCCTTTTTAATCATGTAAAATGGCAATAAATAACAGAATAAAACTGTACATGTAAACTTTTTAAAAGATGTGCATAGTAGCAAACTTTTTCCACTTCGCGGTAAATATCACACTGTCTGGTCAACATGATCCTCTTCTTTTAATAACCCCTCCACGTTATTATTATTAAATAGTAGTAGTAGTACGTTTAGTATTATTACCTTATTATCACTTTAGTTGCTATTGTTGTTGTTGTTGCTGTTTTTACATCACTCCGTTAATTATCGTTGTTTTAAGCTGATGTTGTATTTTATACAAATAACGATCTGCCTAACATTTTATTCAGAATGAGTAATTGGGGGCTGAAAGAATATTTCATACTTATCGTTTACATGAGAAAAATTGTCAGCCTATGTTATCTCTCTTTATTGTTTTAATTGTTTGTTTGTTACGATACCAAACACATTTACTATTTTTAAAATGATCACAGCTCGTGCGATGCTTTCTTCTCATCAATCATTATAGAACCATTTATAAATTATGTTTTGTTTTTCTTCCATATACCCTTTAATACATTGAAATCGTTTGCAGTTTCAATTTAGCCAGTGGACTAATTTCACACAATCTATCCCTATCGATGAATGCCATTGTATACAAACACTTCCTAAGAACTACTTGCATGCAGATTTGTGATCGTTGAGACTTATGTGTATCAATAAAACATATTTACTGTTTGGATCAACATAATTACAAGGTCATGACTGAGAGATACATCAACTGCAAGTGTATTTATTCAGTATTCCTGGATTGGTTTTTTCTATACCCGTCATAAGGACTAGCGTATTATGTTGAATGTCTGTATCTCTGTTATCAACAAGAATTTTGCGTGAGATTTTGAGATGGTTTAACCCAAGTCTGGACCATTCAATTACTGTTTTAAGCAACGTACCATATATATTAGAAGATACACAGTTATGTCCCTTTATCCGAAATAACTAAACAGTCATCACATAAGCTAACCACTGGCCTTGTCCTTCCGTACGGGAACAATAATGTGTTACATAACAGTCATTAAATATTTAAATATAAGTAGAACCACAAATCATAGGTACACTTATACATTTTGCCACGAGGTAACATTTTATTTCGAGCACATTTCCGATCTCGACCCGGATGAGAGTCATGAAAATTATCGAAAGAATTTGATCTTGTCAACAAGCTAATATCAAACCTAGATTTCTTTCTCTCCATTATTAATGATGTACTACTGAAAGTCCTCCAACATGGTCAAAGAAACAGATTTCAAATTTTGAAATGCAATTGTGGTGGTCTATCGATGTACCAAAAGATTTAACAAATGTTATATAACACAAATTTGGGTCCGGGCCGTTTTTAACTCTCTTCAGCAATGTCTTACGTTGAATACTTCAAATATGAAATTTCAAATATATCATCGTTAGACCCAGGGCTATACCATATTAAATGCCTTATGATTACACCACTGAGTATAGACACAGGAGTTGGGGAATGATGCTTCTGGGTCATAAATGGGAAAATGTTGTGATCTCCGCCTTGTTAATATGTGTAAACTTGAAGTATTACTTCATACCGCACACACTAGAATATATCCTTTCTGATATGTGCTTGCTAGCCTTTAAACAAAATGTCTTGATAGTTTCAGAACCAATACCACTAAACGCAATTTTAAATATAAATTCAAATGGGCATACTTTCAAAATTATCCAATGTAGGGAACTATTTTATTTTTATCTGAAACAACGCCATTCACAAGTCTATGATGCATACAAAGCAAGCTTTCGACACTGACATAGCATTGTATTCCGTTTACCAAGTTTAATTTTCCTTTAAATTTCTTACGCTAATCAGAAAACAATGGGCTGCACTTTGAAGACAAAATATATTCAAGCAGAATAATAGTCTTGCGCTACAATTAGTGGGATACTACTGATTTATAAATATTTTCCTTCTTTATTTAAAGTGGTATTCGCCTAATAACAGAGCCAGTAGACGGCATGCTTACGTAGAATATTTCCTGCGTGTGAATATGTAGTTGTTCTTCAGTTCTGGCGTACAGAACAGTTGTAACTTTATCGGTACCAAGAGGAAATCTTTTACCGTTTCATTTCATTGTTATAACTCAAATCAGTAAGGGCCTATCTATTGCACCAATTTGTCGCTATCACTCTGGAAAAGAGGCTACTCCTAGTTCGTATTTTATCCTGACAAATTAGCGATATAAACGAGGCTTGGAAGGACAGCCACACAAAACTTGAGAGCCCTGGAAAGATGATTGGATCAGTGCATCATATTTTTCATCCGATGATTTGAAATGTTTTTCATTCTACATCAAAAAGGATGGGGATAAGCTGGTTAAGCTAAGGGGTTATCTAAAGCTGTATCATCACTTTTTAATTATGCAGTGATCTACCAAGATAATTCACTACCTCATTTGCTGTAAAACAACAAAAAAAAGTTTCTAATGTGGCTCCTTTATTTTACGCGTATCTCCCATTGTAGTCTGCGAAAATTATCGTGAGAATGAATGAAATATTACGCACCCAATCACACACACACACACACACACACACACACACACACACACACACACACACCTTAAATAGCAAGAGCCAAACCTAATTCGTGATCAGATCCATTTCCTCCATGGCAGTAGATGAAAATACTCGTCGCAAAAATATGATGGGGAAGTTTCAGAGAGGGAGAGAGATAGATAGAGCGGATCGAGTTAGAGAAGAGTGAGTTTGAGTAAGAGGTAGATGGAGAGATGACAGAATTTAGTCTTCCCAAATGGTGTGGCCTACACCACCGTCGTCGACTTGGCTAGAATCATTCCTCTCACTAACTGGATTCTGAGGCCTTTGATTTATATTGATATTGGCTATCAGTATTAACATCTCTTGTGCCCAGGATTTCCTGAAGTTCTACGAAAGATGCATCGAAATCCAGATAAGTTCTTTTCAGCCGAGATATCTTGCATAAATTTGTTACTGATGATTACCTATTTCTGATGATGTGTCTTTGATCAATACATTTTTTTTAATTTATTTCGTTGTTTAATGGTTTATTTTCTCCCGATTTTTTCTATACAGGCACGCTATTTAATAATCTTTCGAAATTTACGTTGTTTTAATTATATAAATATTAACAGTTCAAAGATAAAGTACATGACACTGCTTGATAAACTCGTTCATACCTATATGGCAAAAAGTACGAGTGTAATATATAGTTTTCACATCTTTTAGTTTCGCGTTCACTCATTTGTAAAAATCAGAAGTTTTGACTTTGCAAGAGAATATGTGAAGTACTTATTGTACTATCAAAACAAACTATTTTAGGAAATAGTAAAAAAAAACTTAACTACTGCATAACTGATCCTTTGCTAGCCACTTGTCAAATTTTCTTGCATTAGTGTTCATTGACACAGTAATGTTCAATGATCAACCTCTAAGACTTCAATGTTGTTTGCTCTTGAACGATTATGGAACCATGTTTAGAAAATTGTGAAATATGGAATATGTGTCTGTGTGGTTTGGCTTCTACCGAATGTTTGCCAGTGTCCCTTCATCAGCAATAGTGATGAATGAAACATTTCTTCAGACCACCGTGTGATGTAGACTTCATAGAGTCTCGCACAATTCTTGTTGAATAAGGCTAATTTTGTTACGGGAAAATTCATACTGTGACGAATTTGTGCATTGCCTTTTTGTGTGCATAATATATGATACGAAATATGTATAACATCAAACCAAGACAATGGGAAATCATTCCTTATGACTATTTTTAAATAAGAACAGGATCTGGAACTTAAAAGTCCATACAGCAGCAGTTTTCTGGCAAAGCCAGCAATATCAGGTTTCTATGTGTAAAAAACTGGCTACTATTTAAAGAATTCTAGACCCACGATAACCAATGTTAGAAGGGTATATCTTAAATATTGTAGTTCACTCATACAAACACGTCAGTCCGTCAGGACAAATAACGTCTCCTATTTCTCTTCTAAAAGCACAAGGATGATAACAATAACAATAATAAATACATCAATAATAATAAAAATAATAATAATAATAATAATAATAATAATAATAATAATAATAATAAACATCAATAATAATAATAATAATAATAATAATAATAATAATAATAATAATAATAATAATAAATCTAACTTAAGAGACGTTGTGCAAGCAACCGGTCAATTACTAAGATGGGTGAACTCATTAAATGTCTTCTCATTTATAACACAGTTGATCTGTGCGGAAACATGGTGGGTTTTTGGGACAGGAAGTTTCGAAACAGTTCTCTTTCAAGGTCGGGCGTGACTGCAATAATAATAATAATAATAATAATAATAATAATAATAATAATAATAATAATAATAATAATTTTTTTCATATATAAATAAGAGTCTCCTGTAAACATGAGGTCACTCACCTTTCCAACATCTACCTAATAGTTAAATGAAGAAACTTTAAGAATAGAAATCCGTGTCAAGGCTCTGCTTTCTATTTAATTATTTTCGAATGGCACTTAATGCGTATGTAACAATTAAGTATAGTGTTTTTCTAGTTTCGTCTTTGTTTTGTATCTTCATTCACATATAATACCACATCAACGTTATTTGTCTAATCCAGCTAGGTCCATTTAGTGTAACATCTTTTCTTCATCTGCTAGCAGGAGCCATATCTTGATGGTGACACACCATCACTTGTAAATAATCTGACATGAATCTAATCTACGATATTTTCTGTCAAATTTCATCAAAGTTTTTCTAATCCTCTTTTTCGAAGAAGTTACGCAAGATTTTTTCAAATAGTGTTGAATTGTGTTTTGGAAAGAATCTGTTTAAAGAAGTAATGCCGACAATATTTGATGGACAATCAGAGCCCTTTGTGCAAATTAGAATACACCTATGCTACCTTCCTAGGAGATTATGGGGTCTCTAGTATCGCGGTATTCGAGGTTTTTGGTAAATTTCTGAATAGCGCCACTTATCATGTGCTTATCATACATGCACTGGATGACCATATGTTACTAGTTCTGCATTATCAGTTTTATGTTGGAAAAATGACGGTACTGCTGGTGAGCATACTATTTTATAAATGCACCCATGAATTTCACTTTTTCACAACTATGGCCGTACCCCATGTTCTCCGATAAAGTCAATATCTTCTTGAAATCGATATCACTGTAACGAATTGGTAACCATTTAGTCGTTGACAATGTCCAATGATTTTATGCGAGAGTCAGATCACATTACTATATTTGTCTAGAAAAAGAGATCGAATCTATGGTAGCAAAAAAGAATAAAGTATGAAATGTGTTAATGTTGTTTTATTTTTACTTTCATAATTGACGGGTGTAGATTTAAAAACTTTGTTGTACACGATTTATTACGTTTCGTTATCACCCCTGAGCTGGTTTAAACTAGTATATTATATGATCATGATTGTGTACACATTCTCACCGACAATCCTGGTTCCATATGCGTTGTTTCAATACTCCCAGATAGGTTTCTGTTGTACAGTGAAAGAATGATAGCGATTGAAGTAACATCCATTTTCCAAATTGATTTACAATTTGTGCAGCCTATACATCAAGATCCTAACGTTAGGACAAGTGTATGCCATCGTAAAAATATTTTTTGGTATTACCGCGATATCAGAGTAACGCCGCTTGCATAACCTGCAATCTACATGGCGTATGTCTATGGATCGTTTTCCACAATTATCTGATTTAAACTGGAACTTAAATGTATGTTAATATAGAACAAAGAACCCCAAATAGACATATGTAATATCTTGAAGGTCAGTGTCTTTATTTACTTATTTCCCGATCGCTAACTTTTAGACCCGCTGTACCATAGCAACTTTGTATACTACCAAAATGATTTCTGTTCCATTTAATCGATTTCTGATGACACGTTACTGTGCATAAGGGATTTTGTTTGCTATTTTAACAGTGTCAGCTGTATACAATTGCTGACAGGTACCATTTGAACAATTCTGAATCATACTAACTCCAGAGTGTTGTTTCCTGCTAGAATGTTCGGGGTTTCTTTAGAGATCTGTTATATTTTATAATTTATTTGCTTATATCTACTTTGATTCCGTATTATGATCCAACATATGACTACGAAACCTGACTCCGTTTGCCTAGACATCACCCCACCCCACCCCAACCCCTAACTAGGTATAGAATAAGCACTCTTAACATCATTAAAACATTGGTGGGAAAATGTGAACTTGATGTATATTTCTAAATTATTCTATCGCCAAAGTTAAACCAACGTAGAAAATGTGAAACACTGCAATAATGCAGACAAAACACACATATCAATAAAATTTAATTCGTATATAAACTTACTGACACTGTTTCAGAAATTCTTTCGTATTCTACGATGCAACGATATGGTATAATGTGATGTTCTTAACTAGTATTCATAAATACACTTTTATACCTTGCACATTTGTAGGTGAAACGGTTTTTAGATAATTAATTTTTAATAGTGTCCTCGGGATAAAGATTCATAATGAATTGCTTTAAGTGGACAGTTGGGTGTTATTTTTTGAAACCATAAAAATGTGTTGTGTGGGTGGTTCGACCTGAATTACGTCTATAATACCTACATCCGGCCTTATGCAAGATTCCGCATGTATATCCATACGCAGATGACCTGAGTATATTCACAAGCAAATAGAGTAATTTGTGATCTGTATATGCCAGCCATAAGGCTGAGCGTACTATATTATGGTGTTGTCTTCTGTCTGTCTGTTACCAATGTTCGCTCCTACACAGTGACTTGAGTTCGTCACCATTTACATGTAGACATGGATTTGTACTTTAATTAAGGAGTAAGCCTATTAAGTTTTGTGTCCGATGTCAATGCTGATACGAGACCACACTTTCCATTTAAAGTAAGTTCTATGATTCACACATGTCTGTTTTGATGATATGTGACAAGAACATATTAAGTAAAAATGTTAATGATCAGTTTACAGGAAACAAATGATGTTATAAATATGCAAATAAAACAGGTGTTTTGGCCAGTTATAGAATGATTTGACCGTGTCGTGATTAATTCGATTTGTATCATGGCAATTTTGCGTCTGAACAAATATGTTTTCGAATAACAATCTAGGTAGATCTGCACAAATTTCACTTGTTGGATAGAAGACTGTCGGTGCTTGGTAAAAAGTGTGAATTAAAAGCATACTCCTATCTTCAATTTAACATGAACTATTTTCTACACATTAGTCAGGTAGAGGTTGCTGTCTGCAATCTTGCTCAGCGTGTCATAAACGGCGGGAATGTGTCTGCATGCACAGCTATGGTAACTTGTTTGTTACAAAAGAATGTCTATGTAAGAACTCCCGCTGCTACAGATTGTATATTTTTGCATATTCATATGTGCAAAGATGAATAGAACATTGCATACGTCGTTGGTAACGAGTCGCAGAATATACATATAATTTAATTGTTCAATTCTAATTTTAGGAAGATATTCAACAAAAGAGAACTGTTGCGCAATAGCAACATTATAAAAATACAACTCAGTAAGTAGTGTTTCCAAAGCAATTCTTTGTTTAATGCACAATGTTCATCAGTCAAGTTAATCGTCAGATTAAATTGTTTCTTTTGGGTTATAGTCTACCAGGAATATGATCATTACAGTTTTCTGATGATTCGATCAAAGTATAGTCTTAACCGAAATTTTTTGTAATTTTGCTCACTCTTACTTACCCTGTAGCAGTTTGCACTCCATAACAAAAATAACATTAAGCCACAAATATTCATATTTTGAAGAAAACAAATGCAGACACATAATAACCCGTCATAATGTTCCTGTCATAATTATCGTCTACATGAAAAAAAAAGTTTGGACTTGGGCAGAACAAAGCAGATGAGCCCAAATACTGTGGCATCATTCATTTTTTCATTTATCATAATCTCACGCCTATGCAAAGCGTACCCATATGCCACAAAATATATAAACACCGAAATCAAATCCAGAGAAAATTGCACTATCCATGTATGATTCAGAAACATCGTTGTTGTTCCAATTACTTTGCGCATCGTGAGAATTGTCCATGGTGTCATTTAACAGTCACAGTTTCATATCCGGTGATATGCCTGCATTCATCTAAGCATGGTGGTTAAGCTGTGAAATTCTAGTGTAAGACCAATAACTGACTTAGCAAGATTTCCTTATTAGTATGTGTCAGCAAGGATTAATCTTGGTATTAATCATATGCAAACATGATAAACATTTCAGGAATCGATCGCAAGAGAGGTATCTAACATGTAATTTCCACATTCAATAAATCTAGACATTTAATTCAGCCTTTTCCTTGAGATCGTGTAACCAACAAACAAAAAGAAAAACTATTATGCGGAAAGGAAATACATTATCCTTAACATAAATTTTAAAAATGTTTAATTTTGCAACATTTTTATTTCTTTGTTTATGTGTGTGTGTGGGGGGGGGGTTCTGTGTGTTTTGTTTTGCTTTGAAGAAAAGTGTTCTTGTTACATCAAATCGCAAATCTGTGTCACATTCTATATGCATTCTGACTAATATCATCTGACATCCAGTAGGTATTCCCGTACAAAATCAAACATATAGATTAAAGATATACCTTGGATACGTAACAGAATAATCTCGTTTAAGAAAACCGTCTAATGTCCTCATACATCATTTAAACTTTCCGGAGAGATGAATGTAAATTACCAAACAGTGAAGAACAAAGTAAACATTGCGAATGGTAGCATTCAAGATATCCTGTTTAAAAATCGAGTCTAAAAGGAGCGAGACATGCTTTATTGGGACAATACATATAAATAAAAAGCATGATATGAACAAAACCATGTGCATCAAGTAAGTGGGGAAACCGTTCTAAAAAGTAATGTTGAAACCTATTTCCATTTGATATTTAATATTAAATATTCTAACAATGATATAACAATAAAAAGAGAACCTTTTCAAATAAGCAACGGTGAAAATCCCATTACAATCCATTACAATCTTATGATTTCATGTAAGTTTAGGGATTCATGAGCGGTAACATCTGCCTGATAGCTATTTAATTCTCGGGCCTTTGGATCGAATAATATACATGGTACAACCTAATGAAGCTATAATACAAATTTATAGTAATTTTCTTGTAATGTTGAAGTACAAAGCTTCAGGATATTATGCAAGACATTTGCAACGATAAATCAATTTGACAGCATTGCAAATTCTGCTTTCAATGCTTTACATAAAATTTAATTTTGTGAGGTCTCGGAATTATATCTAACCGGGCATTTTCATATGTGATTAAACACTTTTGAATCGAGTGTGTGTGTGTGTGTGTGTGTGTGTGTGTGTGTGTGTGTGTGTGTGTGTGTGTGTGTGTGTGTGTGTGTGTGTGTGTGTGTGTGTGTGTGTACAGATTGGAATATGGATCAATGTTTAGCCTTGGATACATTTGTCAGGAAACAGACCATACAAGGGCCCGTCTATTTAACAACAAACACAGAATTTCTCAGACTTACTATCAAGTTCATATAATATAAAAATTACATCTTAAGTCAATACAACTGATTCACTGGTCTCTTTTGCGTTCTGGTTTCTTTATTAAAACAAGATGGACCTACTAATTTATGTTGGCATGTATTGAGAGAATCATGCTGATCTGCGCTTGGCACTAACGACATTATGTAAAGTTGCCATCTAAAAAGTATTCATATGACAATAGTTATTCAGCATTGAAGGTACATATATGTACATGACATCCGAAAAACAGCTAATTTCATGACAGTTTATGACCATTATCGTGGGCGATCGTATTCCTTAAACAAATATAGTCCCACAAGATTGATCCTATTCTACTGAAAAAATATGGTACACGATACAATGCCAGTGTTCCAAAGATTGCATACGGATTTATAACAAGGTGTTTAAAACTGTTATGTTTATCAAAGAAAGGTGTCACATCACACGGACGTGTAATTAGTATTTTGTCTTTGGATCATTCGGCAACAACAATCGATTTACAGGCGCTCTAATCTCATAGTCTGGCAAGTCGCTTGAATTTTGTTTGAAGGATGCACACTACAAAATTTATACTCAAAGAAATAGACCAAATAAAAGAACATTTTGCCGACAAAACAAACATTGTATGCGAATGATTCGGCTATTGGAGTTTTTCACATCAAAATTAAAACTATGTTGACTTTATTGTGGATTCTGGCATACCGGAGACCTCGGAGATATCAGCGTGGCATCATTTTCATTTAGGACAAAGTACACATGACGAGAAGTATTTGTGAAAACCTTGTATCATAATGAACATCCATTCAGGGGGACTAGTGACAACAAGATATTTAAGACAGTCGTTATGGCAGCCATATTGGATGTACGACTGGCACCATTTTCATTTAGGACCAACTAGGTAGTATAACGAAGTATACTGGTGAAAACGTCATGTTAAAATAGACATCCCTTTTGGAGGAGTAGATATTGTAATATTTTCAAAATATGACTTTCCACTCAAAAGTAGCAATAACAAAAGTTTCAAGATGGCTGCTGTAGAGGTCATGTTGGATGTCATATCGGCATTATTTTCATCTAAGAGTAGTTATACATCATAAGAATTTCATGTTGATACCAACTGGTCTGGATGACCAGCGATAACAATAGTTTCAAAATGGCAGCCATGAGACGGTCATATTCGATGTCAGATAAGAACAATTTTCATGTAACACACTGAACATTACACACATTACTTCAGTGAAAACCCCACATTCAGGTAAAGTTGTGATGACAAGACATTGTTAATATGAAGGACACAGTATGTATCAGATCGGCACCACTTTAATTTAGGGCCACTTAGACATCATTAGAAGTCTTTCAGTGAAAACCTCATGTTAATATCATCATCCATGTAGGAAGGGTAACAATACCAAGATATTAGGATAACCCATGTGGTAGCCATATTAGATCTCGGATCGATACCCTTTTCATTTAGGATCAACTGAACAACTTCAATAATATTTTAGTAAAAACGTCTTTAAGATATGTATATCCCTTCAGGAGAAACAGCCATAACAAGATTGTCAAGATGGCTGCCATTGTAGTTAAATTGGGCGTCACATCGGCACCATTTTCATTTAGGAGAGACTAGGCATCAAAGGAATTCGTTTAGTGAAAAACTTATATCAATGTGATTATTGAATAAGGAGAGTTTTCAAGATGGCTGTTGTGGCGGCCATATTGGATGTCAGAGTTGCAACAAATTTTTTTTTATTTAATACCAACTAGACTATGGACTAATTAGGTTACTATGGCATAGTCTAGGAATTATATTCATATGTGACTATTCACATTTCAGATGTTGTGTTTTCAAACCATACACTCAAATATGGAAGTCTGTCAGGTTGAAGGAAAAGACAGCTTGGGAATTCCATCATTCTTTGTTAAAATATTTTGAGATACTCAGCTTTCATTATGTCAGGGGAGATAAATCCTGTATACCTATATAATATTCATGAGGTTGGTCATGTCGAAGAAGAGATAAACAAATGTTTGCCAGGTTTATTTCTCCTTTCTAAGCACATAATTATAACTGGCATGTAAATTTGACGTAACGCTATGAAGAAGATTCTGCAACATAACTGAGTCGCTTGGTTTGCAAAGCTATATATTCAAATCCAAGCTATGTTCATTGCATGGACATTATTATAATGACGCCATTTGAACAATTTACGATCAAATAACAAAAGTGGCAAACAATTTATTAGCTAGGTATCAAATTGTACGTTTTGTCACTTGTTCTCTTTCTTAAATAAATCGGACCAAACTCATTGCGACTATTGTGAATGAATTGAGCAGTCTCTGAATTTGTCTCTCAGTACGAAATTTTCCTCTGTTTAAGTCATAATAAATTATGTTAATCTAATATACCTGCGAAGACGAATTCCCGTTGAAGTTCTTGGCATAGGTTATCCGGCATTTCTTTGATTGGTTGGACTGAAAACAAAGCAACGTGCAATGGGTCACGTATTTCACTTCCAAAGTAGCATCACGGCCTCATTACTCTCTGTGCAGTATCATCAAAATACATACAGACAACCACACAGTTAGTGTAAATATTCCAAAAAATATAACTATTATCTTTAAATCAATACAAACAATGGCTAAATCTATCTCTTGTATCATCACCGAAATGAGAGAGGACATAATTCTCTAAAACTAGCCTAGGTTTACATTTGTGTATAATGAACTGGAAATAATAATTGTGATCCGGGGGAATATTACGCCTCGACTGTTCAGAGAACACCTAGATTCGTTTTTGGTAAACCTTTGCATTTATTTTTGGTTCGAAAAGTAAGGAAAATCTAGTCTGTAATAGTATGCAGAACATTTGTTGCAAAAATAAAAATACACGAGTGTGAATTACACACTGAGTGATATAGATCCAATTAGTTCCTCGTCTAGGAAGAATGTAGGGATACTAATATTAGCACTAGTCCTGCTAGTTAAAAAAGTGAATAATTATTTGCGTTATACCTGGCATCCAAAGGGACAAAACCTGATTTTGAAGTATGAAATAGAATACATCAGTTTGGTCAAAACAGTCCATAGTTTGGAAAGGTATAGTAACATTAATAAAGAACATTCTTGATACAGTGATGCACACGTTGCAAATGCAAGCCCTTTCACTTTGTGATAATTCTCAAAAGCATGCAACTCAAAAGTTGCAATCCAACTGTTTTTAAGATGTTCTCCTTCTATTGATCCCAATGTCTCTACTGCTATGGGTGGCTAGCTCTGCTTCCTTGCCGACCATTGGTATTTCACGGATGTTAATTCCTTCGTAACCTGGTCGTTTCGTAACCAGGATGTTTCGCATCCCGGTTTTAAGTAATCGATTGTTTTACAAAGCAAAATACTAATTATGGCGTTGAACTTGCATTTTTTTATATACAATTTAATTAAAGGAATTAAATATTTTTGCATAAATATTAACCAAATATCATGAAGTCAGCCAGCACCGAATGTACTACTGTTATCTGGCTCTTGAATGTTGAAAAAAGGCACCAAACATTAAATAATAATCTGTAAGTAAAATGAGTATTTAGATTTAAATAAAAGTTTTAGTTACCGTTACTTTTAAACATATTTTTCAAATTCCAATTAAAAGAAAATGACTCACAATAGGATTTTTAATTTAGTTTATTGACTAAAATAATCAATTATGAGAGTTTTCATCCTGAATTATTGTGTATGATATATTTGATCCTAATAAAATTTAAACATATCAAGACTCAAAAAAAGAGTGAAACATTCCTTTCATAATAAACAATATTGATTTTGAAACAATAAGAAATTAAAAAGACAATTAGAAATTTTCCTTTAAATATAAAATGGAAAATTTATGTGAAAAGTTATATTTTGAAATCTAAGATCAATAGTAATAATACCACTGATTGTAAGTTTATATCCTTGTTAGATATGATAACACGAAACTTGCAACATATTCAAGCAATTACTTTGATGTTGTTCTAAGAAGGAGACAGTCTTTCTTTAAAATGACTAAATCGGCATTGAGCCTGGTTTTCCTAGTGAAATCACTATTACAATCACTGTAAGTTGGTTGGTACTTTAGCATTACTGGGTTCGTAGACGAATGCACACCGCCTCAACAGAGAACCAACAGACATCTGGCCTTTGGTGCAATTGTCCCAAACTGACAAAATGAGGCCTTGTACGTAGCGAGCGCGTGCACTATGGTACCTTTTCAGCTTACCCTATCAAACTAACTTTATTTCGAAAGGAAGGAACGATGTTCTCCGGTCAATTATTGATGTCCAAAGTGTTGTCGACTGCACTGGTGTCTGCCTGTCGGATGAGTCTGATTCGCATCCAGTGTTTGCTGTGGGTGACCTGAGTCTGAAGTGTTTAGTTGAAACTGACTGGTCTAAATATGAGTCACTGTCTTGAAGTACTGGTATTTAGTTACGACTATGTTTATATAGTGGTACTGGTATTTGGTCTTGCTCTGTTTCTCATTTTGAGTAGGTTCGTCTAATTTCAGGAGGCTTACTTGTTCTGGATTAGAGTTGGAGTATGCTATTATATCGATAGGTGAGGACTGGTCTGGTTTTCAGTCCGTAAGGGCTGACCCCATGTTCTAATTGGTCATGTTCTTGGTCTGTTTGGTGGAATTTGTATAAATCTGATATGGGTCCCAGGTCTGAAAGCAGATACACATCCAGCAGATAGTGGAATGCCATTCGATATGTGCGTTTGTCTTTACTGTTTGTCTGTACAGTTCCCTTGTAATACCACTTTTGCATTTGCGATGTTGCCAACTTGTACAAATATCACGTAGGAGCTCTTCTTGGCGTAGTTAGACATCAGATCTGCATTTAATTCAGAAATCTACCAGGGAGATGTCAGACCTTATAAATAAGATTAGAGCAATTTTATGTATTCTAACGTTAATGTATGAATTCAAGTAAATAAATGATCGACATATTTACTTGTTTTTGTTACATATGTGTAAACTCCAGTGATGCTACTTCAAGGCGATTCAACTTAAATCATAATCTTTATTAAATAAATCAAATTCATTAATATTCTGCACTACTTCTGAGTCCACAAACTCTGACTTGTTGTATTTGCTTTTATTAAATAAAATACTTCTAAGAATCTCATACACGTGCACAGTACTTGTATATGTCAATTGCACAGGATTCTTTGATAATTTAATTTCACACATACTTTGGTAATGTTTTACGTAGACCATATAAAATTAGAAATTATCACTTAATTGTTAGTTTAATTACAGTTTTGTTACAGCTATCTATGTGTTAGCACATAATTGTAATTTCGGGACACTACATGATGAAATGATCAGAGATCGACTTGTAGTTGGACTGCGAGATTCAAAACTGTCAGAAAATTGCAGTTAGATGCATATCTAGCTCTAGAGTCTGCCAAACGTCAAGCCTGACAAAATGAAGCTGTGAAAAAGCAACAATCAACTATACGAGCACATGGAGAACGAATGAGTGAAATGGATGCTGTAAAATCGTCTTCACTGAAATAGGGGAAACAGAAACATAAAATCCCAAGAGTTCAACAGAATAATGTCAGCAGAAAAGGATGCATGAGATGTGGAAACAAAGTGAATCATTCTCGGGGCCAATGTACAGCAAAAGAAGCAGAATGCCACAAGTGTAAGAAAAGGGGACTCTAAGCAAAATACTGTCTGTCAAAATCAGCAGTTCGCACAATAGAATCGAGAGCGGAACCTGGATTTCTAGGGACTATTAGCACAAAGAAGGGTCAGCCGTGGATAACACGCTTGAGATTGAACAACACTTCACTTTTATTCAAGATTGATACTGAAGATGATGTGACTCTAATTTCTGAGATGGTTTTACGAAAAATCGGAGATCAAAAACTATACAAGTCTGATCGAAAATTTTATGGACCTGGATACTGTGAACTTTAATTGCTAGGAAAATTTACATGTGGACTGGAATCGAACAATGCGTTCAGTGTGAAAGACATTTTTGTTGTGAAGGGACTGAATCAGGCACTATTGGGCAGGCCCACGATTCAGGCTCTCAAGATTATTGAACATTTAAATATATCCTCAGTAAATGCTTCAGATACAACTCACAAAATGCAAGCAAAAGTCACGATCAATCTATAAATTTAAATAGGGATTATCGCGAGCAATTCCCAAATTTGTTTAATGGCCTATTGAAATAAAATTGTTCTATAAGATAACTCTGGACAAAAAGCCGAAATCTATGCCTTATCTACCCCAAGAAAGGTTCCTATCTCTTTATTGAATAAAGTTCAAGAGGAGTTGGATAGAATCGAAAAATGGTGTTATTTCAAAAGTAGATGAGCTCACTGAGTGGTGTGCGGCAAAATTTGTCGTTCCGAAACCAAACGGTACGGTAAGAATTTGCGTGGATGCAAATAAACTGAATGAATCATTTAAAAGAGATAACCACTCACTACCATCAGTTCAAGAATCACCTGCAAACCTAGCAGGTGCAAAGTTATTCACCAAACTTGATGTACACTCAGGTTTTTGGCAGAGAAACCTGTCAGAAGATTCACGCCGCCTTGCAACTTTCGTTACTTCTTTTGGTAGGTTTTCTTTTAATCGCTTTCCATTCGGAATCAGTTCCGCGCCTGAATTTTTCCAGAAAAGGATGTCAAAAACTCTGCAGCGACATGGCGGAACATTCTGTCACATGGATTAATGTGCTTGTTTTGGGGGAACGCAGAAACAGCATGACGAAAGACTAGAAATGGTCATGAAATCAATTCAAAAGGCCGTCGTTACTCTGAACGCTGAAAAGTGTGAATTTTCGAGACCATTCGTTAGATTTCTTGGGTATGTTGTTGACGAAAATGGTTGCCGACCTGATCCGGAAAATGTCAAAGCTATAACTGAAATGGAAACACCGAAATGCGTAATAGACATACGACGATTTCTCTGTATGGCAAATCAGCTTCGCAAATTCAGTCCAAATTTGGCAGAACAATCAAAACCATTACGTGAGCTTTTCAAATGTAAAAGCTTGTGGACATGGGGTCCAGATCAAGAACAAGCTTTTAGAGTTATCAAGCAAGAAATGATATCTTCACCAACTTTAGCACATTATGATCCAAATAGAGAACATTTTATATATGCAGATGCATCTTCATTTGGACTAGTTGCTGTTGTACGACAAAAGCACGGTACACTCTGAGACCGGTAGCGTTCCCATCGCGAGGTATGTCAGAAACTGAGCAACGCTATGTTCAAATAGAAAAAGAGGCCATGCAATCACTTGGGCATGTGAACGCTTCAGTAGCTATTTAATTGGGTCACAATTCAAACTTGAAACTGACCATAAGCCAATAGTACCGCTAATGAGCACAAAAAGCTTAGGAGATTTACCCTCTAGAATTCCACTTTTTAGAATGCGTTTGATGAAATTCAACTTTTGTATAGTTCATGTTGCTGGCAAACATCTATTAACTGCTGATGCTCTATCCAGAGCACCTTTAAGTTATCACTCTGACAGTGACAGAGAATTTCAGGCTGTAACTAACACCTATGTTGATTTCGTAATTAGTAATTTGCCCGCATCAAATACTTGACTTGAACAAATAAAGTCTGAATACCTAAATTATTCGATTTGCAAACACCTTGTACAATTCTGTGAAAAGGGGTGGCCAGAGAAATCCGCTATTGACGGACAACTTCAATCGGACTGGGCAGATAGAGGTGAATTTACAATTCGAAATGGTCTTTTAATGAAAGATACACGCCTAGACGTACCAGAATCACATCAAAAAGAAATCCTAGAAACAATTTACGATCGTCGTCAAGGCATAGTTACATGCCGAAAACGCGCGAAAACATCAATTTGGTGGAAAGGACTAAGTACTCAGCTAAAACAGTTGGTAAAGTCTTGCCAAAATTGCATCGAAAACTCAAGAGATCAAGCTGAAACAATGATACCAAATGAATTTCCAAGTCGACCTTGGCAAAGAGTAGCTTCAGACTTGTTTGAACTGAATGGTCAAACATATTTCTTGGTGATTGATTACTTTCACGATACATCGAAATAGCAAAATTGCAAGGTACATGTTCAAAAGCAACTGTCAATCATCTCAAATCAATGTTTGCGCGACGCGGTATACCAGAAGTATTAGTTTCAGATAATGGTCCGCAATACACATCGGCAATATTCAAAGAATTTGCTACAAACTACGGATTCAGGAATATTACAAATAGTCCAAAATATCTACAGAGCAATGGTTTCGCCGAAAGAGCTGTTCAAACAATTAAAATAATGCTGAAGAAAGCAAACGATCCTTACATAGCTCTTTTGACATATCGCGCAACACCATTACTGAATCGATACAACTCTGCCGAATTACTGATGGGAAGAAAATTACAAACTACTTTGCCAAGGGCACCGAAAAATTTAAAGCCAAAATGGCCAGATTTAATGAAACTCAAGAAATCGGAAAACTATCAAAACAAAACTCAAAAGAAAAATTATGATCGTCGACATCGCGCCCGAAATATAAAAACAACTTCAGGTAGGGAATAAAGTATGGATTAAAGATCATTTTTCTTCAGGCATTGTTAAATCTGAGGCATCAACACCTCGTTCATACATGGTTGTAACTGACGACGGAGAGATACGGCGTAATAGGAGACATTTAATTCCCATGCCTACTAAATTATCTCTTAGAGTGACTGTTTCACACCCTGATACTTTGATTGAATCAGATGGAAGCGAAGCTGTGCCAATCAGTAAAACGGATATTTCACACAGTCGGGAAGACTGTCAAAACCACCAGGGAGCCTTTCATGTAAAAATGAAGCTTATGTAGCTTGTTTAGAAATGCGGTCATCAGATCACGTTTCACTTTAATGTTAACTTTCTCAGGAGGGGAGATGTAGTGTAAGCCTTAATCTAATTAGCTTTGAAATATCATTTGACAGTAAAAGTAATCAGTTATTCCACACCTGATTGGAACTGATACACACCAACAGCTGGTTTATGTTATATGTTCACTAGGGTTTAAGTTCCATGGGAAAAATACTTTCAGGGCAGTCTTTACTCCCCTTCCTAGCTGTGCTGATGTTTTGTATTTAACAAATAGTATAGAGCGCCTTCTGCAGTTATTCTCCAATTACAAATAACATTACACTGTATCTTGAGATACAGTTTATTTTAGTTGTGAAAACAGTGTGGTGGAAGTGGACAGGTAAAGTAAGTGAAATACGGGCAAGAACTACGTTCTCTTTGACCCGGAAATGGAATAATGACCCTAGTAGGATTTCATCAACTCTCATTAAATAATGCAGGGTAATGTCGGCCAAAGTTTCAATGTGTGTTAATGTGTTAAAATGGCACTGTCACAGATCGGTATCACTGTATTATTGGAATGTTGGTCTGAGTTCAGCCTGGAGAAATGCACGCAGGTAACATTTAGTAATGTATTGGTCTGACCCAGGAACTGTGAAGTAATTTAGACTGGACCCTTCTCATACCTTTGACTAAAGTCGTACGTGAGGTACCTACATACTAGCATGGAATCAGGTTATGAAGTAATTATGAGAGGTGTTTACAATACACTTAGTATTCTATTGAAATAACGTTTTTCTTGAATTTTAAAAGTTTGTTGTTTCTCACACCTATTTATTACTTGTTTTAACAGCATGGATTCGTAATATGACATAGTCTTTACAAAAACTAATACATAAGCTTCCTTATAAGGGACATCAAAAGGGAAAAGAACATGAACTTAACGTATAGAGAAAGCAGAATTTAAATGCTAGATGACAGTGTTGTGCATGGACGGATAGACTACTTTCCTTGCTTCTAGAAAGAAAATATATCAGTATTAAAACACTATAATGACAAATCAAGAAAGAACCTTAAAATATCTTGGATTATTTCTTCCAATACACTCTCATACCTAGCTTTATTGTGCCTCTTCCTAGTCACTGAACCAAAGTAAATTATGCAGTACTCATTTGCCAAGCTTTCGAGTAAGAAAAAGCCTTTTGTCTAAATAAGGAGACAATGTTAAGTCTGATGATCTTTTGTGGTTTCTATAAACACTGGTTTGTTATGCATATGATATTTTTTTTTAAGTTATTTTGCTTGTATCAACAGTCACTAATACTAAAAACACGCATTAGCAAATATATATGTAAAGAATAGGATGGGAATAATGTAATTTTAATTATAGATATAAAGACTGCTCCAATGAAATTAACTCTTAGCGCGGAATGGAAAACTTCACGTTCATGATAGAGCTATTTGATATCATCGTCGCCACCAACATGCGAAAATACGCTAAGCTGCTAAAACGAATAGATGATTTTTCCTCGTGGATTGTGATGGTGCTTGATAAGGACTGGAGTAATTCACAAAGGCACTGTATAGTGACGTCAACTCTATTGTCGAGCTAAGCTCAATAGGCTATTATTTCAATTTCCCAAACTTCTTGAAATAGTTTTGATTCATCTAATAATTTTTGTTGTACATAAAATATCTGGTCTAATAGTGATAAACTTCCTCAGGAGCATTAAATATGACGCAAAATTCAAGGTTGTTTTGTAACACTGATAAAGAAGTATTTATTAGAACAAATAGATAACAAATCACCTGTAGTATAATTCTATAAATGATTATCCAAGCAAAAGGCAGTTGTTTAAACTGAGGCATTTTAGACTAGTAGAAACACTTAAACAAAATGTTTTATTATCCTTAAGCTCGTGGCTGAAGACGATCTTTGTCAATACGTGTAATGACTTATACGTCCATGGAGACTCGATGGCTGTCGTTCACACGTTTCACAAACTGACACACATGTGGGATCCATTAGCGATTAGGTCGGATGGTTTTCAGCTATGTTAGAATTTATAAATAATTCTAATTTATCTTTCAGCATAATATGAATGGGTTTTTTTAAATTTTTAGAGATCCAAGACTAAAAATTAAAATAAAATAGTAAAACAAATGTAATTGTATTTCATAGCTTGATTCTAACATGCAATACATCCAGGATTATCAAGCCATTGAAGCATACATTTTCTTCTCTGTTTCTGGTTGTATTTCTTCTTCATTTCCCCGTTTATAGTTCTTTTTTAGTCTTTATGACTTCATGTTTTCATGCATCCCGCAATCATATTGTTAGTATATAGCTAAACAATGTATGACTTTGACCTTGACTATTCATATTCACCATATTTTGGTCATCTTTGTCGACGTAATAAGCATAATGTGATTACGTATCGTTATCTTGTCTATCCTCCACGTATTCAAGATACAGTCGTCAGAATTCGTTACCCACCCTAATTCTATTCTTCTTGTCTCTACTGGTGCATATCCAGCTTATCAGGAAACACTGCAACACTGAGCTTGGTCTAGTGTTTTGATCTGCCCACAAATATACATGAATTCTTTAACACTGACTCGTCCTTTATTACGAATTAATCGACAGGATCTCCACGCCCTTCAAGGTTAAAATATTTACGGTTACACCTTCAAGTCACACAAATCAAGAAGCAAGCTGGTCATAAACAAAAGCTAGATCACCAACAGAGTTTTGGATATTTAGAACCGCTTACCAGAACAGGCAATCACTGCCAAGACGGTGAATATTGTCCGGAGGAAACTCCACCAGTACTTTTAAAAAAAAAAAATATCAGTGATTTGTCGCTTCAAAGCAGAGTATACCTTGACCACCTGAATTAACAGCAGTATACAAACAATCGATGAATAGTTGAATAACGAGGATCACTGAGCCTACTGTCAGAATCAGCATCATGAACACAAGGGCATAAAAAGGAAACTTGTTTTGAAAAGAATTTCTCTCAATACCCTGTGAGCTCCCTACCATCTTATACAACATGTATTACAGTGAGAAAATATTGTTGCATTGGTATTTTATGACAACGTTCATACATTCGTTCTTATATTTTCTGAGAACTCAATTTCTTCAAATAATGTTTCCATTATGCGCCTCTATCCCAACACAAAGCTCCTTTTGATCAGATTTTTAAACAAATTGCTGCTTTATCTATCATGTTAAGTGTAGCCAATCATTTTTGGACTCCTTGCGTGATAATACTAGTGTCTCTTTCCAATATATATATATATATATAAAATCAAGATAAAGAGCTGTTAACCATCTTTTCATACCAATCTTTTGAGAGCTAATCATAATTATAACTAATTGGACACTGTCTTATTTATTGAATTTCAGTTGTCTTACGGAACTGAGTTTGGGAACCTCATTACTGAAATTAGCAGTTAAATAAAGACACTGTACATTTATTTAAAAAGTTACTAAAAATCTACAACAAAGAAACTAGTTTTGTTACATGCAAATCGTCAATCAATTCAATAACAATATGTTAAGAATTGACTGTGATGACTCTGTTCATAGATACATAGTGGCCTAGTGTTTAGGGCGTCCACCTCGGATACGGGAGGTTGCGGGTTCGAACCCCGGCCTAGTCATACGAAAGACTTATACAAACGGTACTAGCTGCTACCACGCTTGGCGCTCAGCATTAAGAGGTGAATGTTAGGACTGGTAGGCCCGGTGCCAGGATAATGTGACTGGGTGGGACATCCTGCTACATGTCTGCTAGACATAACCTTAAGCTAATTGAAATCACCAGATCCAACGTTTTTAAAATACATATTATGTGGCCAAATTTGAAACGGGACATCTCTTAAAAGGTATATTTCAGTTGTTCATGATTGAACCAAAATTGTATTGGATACGGTTGTTACATGCCACGAAGAGCATGACTCAAATGAAACAAGATGAATAAGTTTCAACAATATATTTCAGATTCGAATGCAACATGTGATTACTTATTGGTGGTGATGTTGTAGTTTTGTTACCGGACCATATTCTTTTGAAAATGTATACTGAGATACAACAATAACTTTAATAACTCCTCTAATAGATTTAAACAAGGATCACATACATTTAGAGTGCACCATATTTATCCGTCCATAACACTTATTAACAGCTAACAGCATAAACACATGTCAGTCATCGAGTAAACTGCATCAGGGTCTGTTTACTTCCTTCTACGAGTAAAATATCAGCACAGATCCAGATCTTTCGGGTCATTATATCACCAGAGAAAATAATGTAAACGTATTGATTCAGAATATGCAATGACGGTTTGATAAAACCATTTTAATGAGGTCGTGTGACTTGACCTGATCACATATTCAAACAATAACATGACAGCATTTTTGGAGAGATAACAACCAGCAAAATGTAATACGCGATTGTCATTAAAAGGGCCCTGTATACTGGCTGAGGGGTGATGGAATTAGAGGAAGAAAATAGGAGCTGAAAAGAGAGTGGGTACTTTAAGTGAGAGTCTTTTTAAGCGAGCAATAACTTTACATGCAGTTTAAATACAGTCAAGCTTGTCAATAGAAGATATGCAATTATCTGCAATGATTGGTTGAACTAGGTAGAGTGAAAAAAAGTTACAGGGTCTGATAGACTTTTACTCGGACAAAAGCTGTTTAGCACTTGTGGTAATGAGTTAGACCTGTTTCTGAGCATGAAATATATTGAAAGCATATGATGATCGGCGAAGATTATACGCGTGATAATTTGGGTGTGAAGAACGCAATAACGAGTCCGTGGTGCTTGCGAAGATGGGTCATGATGTTTTTTTCAGTTAATCCGCACATGTCGTTTCCCCGAGGCGAGGGTACAATAGCTAGTGACACCGCCAATAGTCAAGAAGTTACAGTAGTATGCGACAGCAGGTGCACGGGCGTTCTGGTAATGCGGATTCTCGTTAGGGATGGAAAAATCCCGTACACGTTGTTTGATCAAACAATTTATCGCCTTCCTGTCAAGAGAATATAACTCGAGGTGCCTTTCCCGACCGGAACATTCGAAGTGCTATGTATGGACAAAACGATATACAGTTTAACAAGTGGAAGTATTTAGCGCTCAAGCTCTCAACTGTGTCAGTTGTTTCATTATAATTAGAGTGACCAGACACACTAGATTAGTATTCCTTTCTTAGAACAAGTATTCCTTCTTAGTACATCCTCCACTACCTCTCTCTCTCTCTCTCTCTCTCTCTCTCTCTCTCTCTCTCTCTCTCTCTCTCTCTCTCTCTCTCTCTCTCTCTCTCCCCAATTGACTCCGACAACTGCTTAATTAGCAATGTGAAGCTAACATATTAAGTATCTGGTTTTGCCAAACAAATCATTGGCGGTTTACAGCAACCAACAAAATATGCTTTTGTTATGATACATTCATAGACCTATACAGATATTTTTATTTAGCCGTATTCCACTGTATATCTTATATTTGCACCATGGTTCGGCATTTTGATCCTGCGTTCCAAATACATACAATCTTAAGCTAAGAAAACTCGAATTGCTTAAATATAAGTCAACATCCACAGTCCGACGAATGCAAAACCTTGAAACCAGGAAATATTTCTATAGAATGTGATTAAACAGTATACTTTGCACTCAGTGGTGCCATCTTTGCCGGAACTTTTTCTATATCATATATGCGTCATATCTCTGCGCAATAGTTTCCTGGAGAAGAATCGGCATATTCTGCAAGGGTACCTTCTGGTCTAAGCACATTGATTTGCGTTTTCTTAACCTATGTTCTGGTACTTTTGTTCTTCTGTTTTCTCTTTCTGGTACAAATGGAAGCGGACCGCAATGCCATAGCTATTCTCAGACGAACATACCAATCACACTATGATTCCTAAGGGTGACAGTATCATTAAAATTATTACAGTCAAAACGACTTGATAACACTTGTACATTTATACAGATGCTATCTTTAATGTGTCTATACTAGAGTATTGATTGCTTCAATTAGTAAACGCATATCAAGAAAATGCAAAGATTAAAATTTAAATTCCCCTTTTAATAACACAATCCGTTTATCCTATTCCGCAATCAAATAACACAATTCGTTCAAATGCTCTGTCACTGCTATTATCGCCTTCCAGATCTAGTAATTTCACCATAGCAATAACTTTTATAATTCATCCATATATAACAAGGTAATGTTTCGGATGTTTTTCTTCTGTGTTCAGTTTCACTTTGAACATATTAGTTTTTCATGTTGCCAATATTGCTTTCAGTTTGATCTCATAGAATATACTCAGTTGTTATCATTAGTACAAACTACAATAAACATGTCTAATGATGTTTCCTGTAAAAGCTGAAAGCAACGTTCGACATCTTTCTTCGCGGCACATGCACGATACTTCTTTTATTCATTCCGACTGTGATTCGTTTTGATTTCGAACTAATACTCTCTTTCAAATTGGAGATGCATAATTTCACAAAATCTACGCTATATCACACAAGTTATTCCCCACTTACATATAAGATATTATTGTTTCCTTTATCATTTCATATATATATATATATATATATATATATATATATATATATATATATATATATATATATATATATATATATATATATATATATATATATATATATATATGAAATGATAAAGGAAACAAAAATATCTTGATTCTAACTATTTCAATATTAATCCAATTTAATAGATTTTTGCTTCTCTCTAAAATGGTACCAAACAGAATCACAAATTATCCAAATTATTTCTTTCTCTTTAGTATATGCATACACAGAGAATTAAATACAAATATGGTGAAAAGGATGTTCGCAGAAAAATTGGATATATTGTCATGAAGATGTGCATAACACTAAAAACGCCTAGTTAAAAACCTATAACAGTCCTCAATGCTGCCCACATTCCGTCCAACAGTTAATCACTCGATTCATGTGTCTCATCTGTCCCTCACTGGCGAGAACATTGATTTCGAACGATTTAAGTGAAATGTTTAATCAGACGACTATGTTATAATGCTCCTTATATAAACTAGTTTCCCACAAGAACACACACAGCCTCTCTCCATATCGTCTGCATATTAAAATATTTCATCAAACACCCATTGTTCAAAACATTGATATTATTATCCGCAGCATGGTACCCCTTCCCCAACAGCACTCTACACCCTACCCACCCCCAAGAAAATAAAACGCTGCTGAACTTGTGTGAAGAAAAAAAACTATTAAAACAAAGTATAATATGCATTAAAAATGACCCCAACATACATTTTGGGTTACTGTGAAAGTAAGTTTTGTCCATCAATCTCAAATGCAAGTAGGACCTGAACTCAGCAGCCCAAACATTACTGCAATTCATTAGAAGCCTATTTCCTAATATCATCTGTAAAAATATCAACATTTGTCAACAAAGTTCAAACGTACACTCGTATAGATTAATCCATCTTAGCGACAAAATAAGAAACAGAACATATCATTTCGAGATTCGAACCTGGTTTTATTCTGCGCGGCTAACAGACGATCTACCATTTCAGCCACCAAAAGTCCAATAAATATATTGTCTTACACTGTCAAACTGGAGTTTGACGTCTACTTCTGTTACAAAATCCCCGTTTTATATGTCCATTGTAATATTGCTCCGTATATCTTCTTTTATTTTGTAACATAGATTTGGTGAAAATGAAATACCGAATACACATTTACTATGCAGCAGATACAGTGCGTGTTATACAGTACATCTGAAAACAAATAGTCGTTTGTACTACACTGATATCATTACACTACAGCCCTAGCCACCTTTGTCGTTAAAGATATTTGCTGATGCAACTAGAAGAAAGATTACTAAATTGCATATTGCTTTTGTGCATGTGTGTGAAGAAATGCACCACAGTTAGACTCTAACCGTATGTTAAATTTCTCGCTAATGATCAGTTGTCTCCAAATATAACTGGATATAAAACGTTAAATACATTTGATATGCGTTATTTGCAAACAACAATACATCTAGTTTCTAAAGGACTTTGTTTTATCGCAGTAATAATTATTTTACTACACCTTTGCTTATAGTTCACGTACGTAATTTGATTACGTTGGTTGCGTTGTTAAAAATTTATGAAAGTGCCCGCGATGTTTACACAATTATATATACCTGTTCGAAGATAAGGCATTATCTCACACGTAGTTCGCTGTCGCCACGCTGGCAAAGCATTTCTTTTTTAATACGAGTCACTTTCTATATTTCCCTCATGGAGGACAGAATGATTATATCATAAGATTTTAGACATGTTTGATGGTAAAATTTAATCGCAAGATGTAGTTTGTGCCTAACTTAGTGATCTAGGTAGTATTCAGGCATTGATCTGGGGCAGAGGCGCCTGACCTTGTTCCCTGCTGTGGACTACGATATATCATCCTATGCTCTTTCCTATATTTTCTTTAATTTCATTGTGTCTAGCTATACGATCAAAGCATACAATGTTGATAGATCAAAACTTCCATGATGTGGACAGTTTTATTCTCCTTCGCGTTGTTTCAATTAATAGTGCCACATCCAAAGTATTAACCAGACACACACACACACACGCACGAACGCGCGTGCGCGGATAGTTCAATGCAAATGTATGCATGTAATTACGATATTACATCGACCAACAGGTCCCTCAGATGTTTCTCGGTACCAATTCTTTTTCCACCGGCATCGCTGCTTACGTTTGATGAAATAATTATACATAATACAATTCTTCAGCAGCCTTGCAAAACATTGTCATAATGAACAATGTTTGAGTGTCAATATGGCGGAGAGTGAACAATATACACAACAGAGACTTAGAGAGCTAACCCTGCCAGAACTGGATTTGGGGTAAGAATTATCACAATGATATGTTTTAGAGTTTCAAAAAGTCATGATTTTATATATATATATATATATATATATATATATATATATATATATATATATATATATATATATATATATATATATATATATATATATATATATATTTATATATATATATGATCAGCATGTCAATTGACCTGATCCCACGTGTTGCTAAGAGACTCAGCCTTTTCTAAACTCGAAATAAACAACATGCTCCTCTTTCTCTCTCTCTCTCCTCAAATAGAACTAGTTTCTGCCTTTTAAATAACAACAATCATATATAGCTCTCGCTCGACAAATAGTCATCTCTTCAATCACAATGAATGATTACATCAGATATGAGTGTTTTGTTTGAAATAAGGCGAGTTATTCATCACTACCTAGGAATAAACCGAGTTATTCGTCACTATGAAGTGACTAAACATGAATTGGAGGTACAGAAAATGACGAGTAGATACACTAGATATCATTTTTTGTGACTTTTTATGCGTCAAGAGACAAAAATCAACGAACGAAAAAATCAACAGAACACAACCGAATAAATAATAATACAGTTACAATGAAAATTAAGAAAAAATTCCGAAGACACCTTGGGTGTTATTTATATTTTTATTGTTCATTTTTTGCTTGTTTTCTTGCAACATATCATCACCTCAAACTTTATGGAGCCTCTTTCTTGTGAATATAGTTAAATGCGCATTTGGTTTTTGAGCAGGTCAAAGAAACCAAGCGTCGAAATAAGGCGATACAGGCAAGTGTATTCATTTTCTTTCATTCCAGAAAACCTGAATTTGCATGCGTGTGATATTATTTACAAATATTATTTTGCTTACGTTTACTAACAACCATTACTATATCGGATGTGTCAGTTTGATGACATGTAAAGAGCAGAATGGGAATAATACCATTTCGATATCAGTTCTTAGCTATATTTGTCTATATTAAAAGTTATACAAAAGTTCAAATCGATCCCAAATATGATATTCTGCTCTTTTTGTCCATAAATATTGACCAATAGGAAAGTCTACGGCTCCAAATCTTTCCTCATTTTCTTTATATATTTTGTCAACTTTACAGAATGAAAACACCAATGGAACTGTTTGAACGTGTCTGTATTCTATTATGCATTTCAACAGAATTGTTCGTCTTCTGTAGAAAAGCAAAGTTACATTTTTTCTTAACAAAAGGAATAGTGTTAAGCAGTTGTTTATTCAAATAAACCTCAAAATACTATGATATACTATATAATGCATGTAAAACTTTTTGGCATTCTCCTGCCATACATGTAGATGAGAATGAGGAGAGAGAAATATTTCAGATATAAGGTTCCGTTTGTTATGTACATATTTAATTCCGCATCAACGTACCTGATACAAAATTCATAAAAAATAAAAGTATACCAGTGACGTCAAAACGGTCAGTATTAAGGGACATATTTTTAAGGACAGAGACGATAATTCAAAGCATAAGAATATACAACATACAAATATGCAAACGCAAGCCCTTTGACTACACGATAATTTAGAAACATACTGCGAATTTAACAACTTTATGTAATTTAAAACAGTTATCATTCTGGACGTTTATTAAATATTTTACTTGCCTTGAACCCAACGTCTCCACATCTATGTGTGCTGGCTAGTTCTGCTTCCTAACCGACTAATGGTATTTCGCGTTCTAGATAGTCTTCAGTTACAATAAGGGTTGTACATGTCTCATATCAGTTTCAAGAAAGGCATAAGCGCAAAAGCCTTTGAGTGGTTTTTATTAGCGTTCCATAACATTTATCAATACGTCAGTGGCATCAAAATATTCTGTCACGCTAGCAGAGACACGCAGGTGGACGATGGGGCCTATTGCAGCAGAAAATTATGCATAGCAAACTCTTTTGGCAGTCCGATCATGTCGAGGGAATCGTGTTATCTGCATGTTTTCTTCAATGCAAGCTTTATTACTTTCTCTTGAGTCGGGTCCAAAAACGTAAATCTGAATTTATCACCTGTGACCTCCACGTTGATGATTCTCTGGGAACTCTTTTCATATTTGGCGAGTAGCTGTTTTGCGATTTCAAAAGGAGTCTGTTTTTATTCAACCATCAATAAATGCGATCACAGCATTTACTCAAATCAGCATTTATATCAGCTGAAGTAGTTAATGTTACCTCGGGCATTTAAACAAAGAGAGGTCTCATATGCATATAAATGTGAAATTTATGAAATAGTGTCTTAGCTTTTTTGGTGTGTGACGGCACAGCAGTTCAAGTAGGTCGTGTAATGCAAAGAAAATTGAGGTAAAAAATTTGTCCAAGAACACTCCACGTTAGTGGATTAGTGTTCATCTGACGGTAGGATATGTGATACATTCCGAGACTAGATACTTTCCTTCAAGCTTATCAGCACAACGTAATTTTCATATGTTGTTTTCCCATATAACACCTGACCATCAGACCAAGTCAAAACCATGCAAAGAGACCTCTCTTAGTTATAAAATGAATGAGTGTACATATTTGCGTATATAATGAATGAGTGTACATATTTGCGTATATAAGTCAAATAACTTGAGTTTCACGTTATTCAGATTTCAAATTCTTCTTTTTATTTGTTTTGTGATGTAAGTAGTTATTGATGTAAATATTAAGGTGGATGTGAATATTTAGAGAACAATTTGCTGCTTCCTGATCGACTACGCTATACAGTACTTCAAAAGTCGGACACAATTAATACAGAGTAAATACCTGACGAATACTTAAATATGTTTCTTAACGTGCTGGTTACCTACCAGATATATGATCTCCAGGAGGTGGTGGACGCTTGAAAAGGGCCTAAACGTCTTATGTAAATAATGTCTAAAATAATCCGGATGGTACGCTTATAAACGTTTCTTAATCCATTCTGCAACGTTGTTGTTACAGCATTTAGTCCTTTTATTAGTGTGTCACTATGATCGTTTGTTTGTTCTTTAGGCTCCCAATATATTCGACCCTATTTCAACTAACCTGGTGCAAACTGGTATGTAAATGTGTCTCATGAGTAATAACCCATCCATATCAAACGAATGTCCTGTCACCTCACGTTTCTTCATTCATTGCCCAAACAGACATATCTTGAAACCGATTTAGTCAATACGCAAACAAATTGGAATGTGGGTTCATGGTGACAAGAGTAACTCAATTCATACAAAGATCTTCAGAAATGTTATCCAGATTCCGCGCTTCAGATACTTCTGTATTTTTGACTATACGTTCATTAAGGCAGGGCTCAGATGACATCTGCTATTTCTAGGAGAGTGCCCGCAAATGTGGTTTCTGTTAGTTTTCTAGCATTGTTTCAATATCTTGCGTGGCGATCACCCATTTAGATTTAGATATAAGAATTCTAGTGCAATTTTCTCCCTGCAGTGTACAGCAATTACGTAGGCATTGACATCGTCGTGAAAGTAAAATATATAATCCATGTCATGACGCTTTGGCTATAATTCATCCTCTCCAAAACATTACAAAGCACACATGAAAAGAATTTGAGTATAAGTTTATCCGGGAAGAAACTTTTGATTAACGTATGATTGATTTAGATCTGAAAACTCAGTTCAGTGCGGAAAAACAACTTATGAGATACAAAGTGAAGTACTTGTTCACTGAAACCTGTAGCTAAATATCGTGGACCTCTCTTTCACCAACATCTGTGGGAATCAATATATGGATTCATATCAAGAAATGTAAACTAATTGTACTAAAACTGGGTTATGCGACCAAATTTTCACTATTGGGTTACTTATGTATTTTTAGCTATCCGCTCGGTGCAGTCTAAGTATTTTGGATCGTGCTTCAGCTACAAGCATAATAATTACCAATTCTCGTGGCGGTTCTATAGATTACAAGCAGCGAAATTCACAAATGACGAAATAAGTTCACTCAAAGATAACGTCTACGCTTGTGTAACTGTTGCATTCTCAGCTCTCTATTCGTTATTACATAATCGATGAACTGGACCCCATTTCATTTCTGTATATGAAAATAAGTAAATAAATGCATTTAAAAACGCAAATAAATTCCTAAAAAAAAAAACTTTATCAGTGTAATCCAATTTCCATGCTTGAGTGACAATGGCATTTTCTACTGCCCAGTCGTTACACCTGCAATCTATTAAACCTTATATCGCCGTCACGAATGGAAAATTAAACTTGAATGGATCTTAAACTGAGTAACAGAAATGCATCAAAAATAGGTCTGACTCAATTTTCTGAATGAGATACTTAATGTAAGATCATTCATTTGCCAGGTGATCAGTATATAGAGACCTATTCTCATGGAAATTGGTATACACTAGCATCAAGGCGAATCACTCCTCTCAAGTATTTTTTTTTTAAAATTTAAGCTGTTCGCTCCTTATTCCTTCAATATCTTGGATTCTCTTCCAATTAGACTCATGATAAATCGTAAGTAGCTAGATCTCAACAAAAGTAACCACACCATACAATGATTGGCTTACTTTGGCTTAATTTATATGACTGATGATATTATTTTCGGTTATTTGTTTGTCACGTCCTCTCTGTGTTTTAAACTCCAATAGATTTATGAACCAAACTTTGTTTGGACCTCCAGCTTATTTCACTTTGCGTAACTTTGCGACTTAATAACCAGCAGATACTCCAGTAATATTTTCGTCACTTGTGTGATGGCTTAGTGGTTAGCTTTCACTTTTAACCAATAGGTAATGGGTTCAATTTCTATCCGAAGCTCCATTACAGTCTGAATTTTTTCATTCGCTCCAAATGTGCTTCTGTTGGCTAAGGTATTTGTATTTACGAGTAAATACTTTGCTGAACTTAGAGAAACTAGTATGCATATGTTCTTTCATCAATAATTATTCATGTTGTATCTATTTACAAATTAATAGATTTACGCTTATTATCCAGAGTTTTACAGAATATCTGTCTTTCCGCTTCTTAACCAAACTTTAATAGAATTCCTAAAGACAGAATTTTTAACCAGATCTTAATGATCTAGACTTCTAGAGAAATTATAAATAAGAGATAGAAACAGCTATCACAATCATTCCGATGTAGAAATAGTTGTTTCACTCGGTTAAACGAAACAGAGCAATTCTTAAAAGAGCAACTGTCACTCCAATACCAATTTATTTTACACAAACATAATAGTTCTGATTATCGCTAATAATTACTAAATGGCGTGTCTGTGCTTAATTGCCAATGTACTTATTTCCACGTATACTGTTATTGGCCGGGTTCTACACTAGTAGAAACATTATTAATGTCCTCCATATAAAAATTATTAGACAAATAAAATATCTTTCTCATCTAAAAATCGTTCATCTTTGGACATTATATCCTAAACCCCGACAAATGGAAGAAAATACTCACGCGCACAAACGTCAGATCTCAGGTAAGTACAAAACTCGTAAATGTAATCCACGAATTTAGCGCCCCCAGTGTGATTGTCAGCTTTTCCTTGTTAACGTCATTTTTATGGCACTCATTTTGTAAACCATTTATTGGAGATTCAGCAGCACAATAGCGACAGTCTGATCGATCGTCGGATGGAATTAGTTTTTAAAGACATTTAGGTACTTTCTATCCTGTATCCCCATATCTCTGATTCGACCCAGATGCCGTTGGTGCCTGCTGATAGTTTCCTATGTCGCAAAACGTTTTAGGTCCGGGTAGGTCACGAACCTGACAAAAATAGTATGTTACGGTGAAACTTAAATCATCACGACATCACATTTTTCTTACCACAGTTATGGCGGTATACAATAATACCTATCAAAGATCCTCATGCATGCATCTTGTTACTTGTTACTTTTACTCAAGGAAAAAAGCCATTCAAGCATATCTATAAATCTATTTGGGTACATCATTACAGATGCACATGGAACACAACAATATAAAATAGGCGAAATAGGAATGACTTAAGACCAGAAGTGAAATGTTAGCTACTGAACAGTACTGTGGAGATATGTAGAGTCAGACCGGTTGTTGTAAATGACAAAGTGCTTTACACATTGGAAACCTTAGCGGAAGAAGCTGCCGAGGGGGATCTTCTAAGCACAATAGCTGTTAACTGTATGGCAAGGAAGACTACTTACGGGACGGAAGAGAAGATTTGGGCGATAAAGATATGAATGTGAGGATATCGGTAATTAACTTCAGAAGACATTATCTAAATACAATGAAGGGAGGAAGAACACATCATATTTAATAGTGTCATCGAACATAAATGTTTTGAGTTTTTAACGAGTAACTTTCTACAATGTGTAGGGTGCACAAATTGTGTGATAGAAACGGATTAAATGCACGCCTGATATGTTATTGGTGCTGATCACATAATTAGAGAGGGAAAATATAAATTTAGTCCCCAAATGTCGCCAGTAGGCAACATATTAACGCAGGTGATCCCCTTCAACACATTCTATAGAAAGGGAATAACACAGATTGAAAAGAATAAATCAATGATATAGCATTCAAAAACATGAAACAATAGAATTTGTGAAAATACACGATAACGAAAATAACATAAAAATATTGTTGCAATAATTGAGAAGTTTAAACTTATTGCAACTTTTACACAAAGATGATTTATTAACTACACAATAAATTAATAATGGGATAAGAAATCTCAATCATCAACTTAGAGTTTAAAATGCATCAGCTGTTCATTTTATGGTCTTCTATTTCTTCCACTGATGGCTTTCTATCATTTTAAATCTGCTTTTCCTAACGCATACACAATTATTGGCGATTGAGTGTGAGTGGGATTTAGATTTTTAACATAGCTTTAACAAGTTTTCAGTGATATCGCCAAGATGTCTGAAGTGTGACAGTTTACAGTGATGTCTAGCACTGGGGCATCATGCTGCTGACATGTAGCATCATGTCCCACCCAGTCACATTATCCTGACACCAGGCCGACCGGTCCTAACACTAACCTCTTAATGCTGAGCGCCAAGCGAGGCAGCTGTTAGTACCATTTTTTTAAGTATTTGGTATGACTCGGCCGGGGTTCGAACCCGCGACTACCCGCATCCGAGGCGGACGATCTAACTACTTGGCCGCCGGAGCGATTGAAATAATGCATCGTGGTTTCCCAGGTCAGGAAAATAAAACAAAAGAAACACAAAGAATAACGGGGTCAATGTGCAGATTCTGAAGTTGATCTTTGAGATCCGCATTGTCAACACCTTCCTGTTTTGTGAACTTGAATAATCTACAAACACAATACATTCATTACATGGAAACCATTAGCAAGTGATTTACAGACGTATTTGAGATAGAATAATTGCATAGTAATATGTTCTATATTGATTTTAAATAATTGATTAAACTACAACTGACAAATATAATGTCAAAACTTCCATTATCAATTGAAGATAGTGACCTTAAGATAGCTGAAGTATCTTGATGCAGACACGTATATCTATATATATATATATCTATAATTACGTTTATATATATATATATGTGTGTGTGTGTGTGTGTCTGTGTCTGTGTGTATCTTTATATATATATATATATATATATATATATATATATATATATATATATATATATATATATATATATATATATATATATATATATATATCCGAAACATTAAGCTCTTTTGTCATTATTAATATCTTACTATAGTAATATTCAATTTCAAACGTTCATGACCAAGTGCAGCGAAAATCATTAATAATGCGCTTACTGAGTAAGAAAATTAAGTTTAAACGTCATCCTTCCTCCTTCCAACAATTAAATGTTAGTCATGTCAAAGCTTTGTCACGAACTCCTTTGTTTTCAGTTGATGATATATGGGAAAGTGCACAAGAGTGGCGTTTCCTTTAATGTTATAATAAATGACCTGCTAGGCTCAGTGACGAATTTATATATCTTCTTTTCATTTTGACGTAGAAACACAGCTTAATTCTGAAACAGCAGAACTCTCTAATACAAACACCACTAAGCTTGTCACTGAAAACTTCGTTCGAGTATTTTTTATTTTTTTTTTTTTTTTGTTTGATGCTAAGCATTTTGTTCTTTATAATACATTGGTGTTATATATTTTTGAGATTATCCTTAACCTCATTGTTGACGTGTTCTGTCTTCGTATCATTGTCATACCAAGTAGCATGTATATATCAGCCATTACTCAGCTCAAGTTCGGTGAAGCTTCTATGTATCAGTCATAATAATTCACACTCATACATGAAACGTTACTCAATTCAATTACAGTAAAGCGTTTCAAATGCGTTAGTTAAGCTGATTTGTTTGTCCCTACGACTGAGAAACAACATCGTTATCAAATGCATATGGTCGATTTTATGATGTGCGTAAATCACTTTTTCATAAGCAAACAATTGATTATTGTTATCTTCCTGTGGTTTTCTTTCTCACTAATTGAATAAGCCCCTTTAGCAACTGCTGCCATTTGCCATTAAGTGTATTCACCTTTAATTTTATGTACGACGTAAACTGTGGTTGCACAAAACGAAACTGTGTGTCTTTTCAGTTTTAAATCTAACTTTATATAAGCTTTATATTTCGTTAATCTAAAAATGTTTCCATTTATTGTTTAACGTAGATAAAAGTGTGCTACATACGGCATTTTAGCCCTATGTTCTTCAACGTAGATGAACTTTTTGTCGTCTGTTGAAATGTAGTCCTTACAATAGCAACTCACGTGTAATGGTATCACAAGGTCAGTTTACAACACATCTATGTTTAACAAGGCAATGAGGTGTTCGTTTCTTATCCAGTTCAAATTACGTTTATTTCCTTCAATTGCCCATTTAAAGTTCTGACTATACCATATCACAATAACACATGCATGTTTGATACACAAAACAGAATTGTATTGATTATATCTTGAGTTCACGCCACAGCCATTTTGTATTATTTTCCGGGTTTCGTTTCTCAGTGTACGATAGCAATGACAACTATATCCCGTAAAGTACTTCCGGTAAGTACCACATGAAAAATACAGATAATATGCTAAACAGTACTCTTTAACATCCAGAAAAAAGAAAGTACATAAATGTTATTCCCTAGTTTTCATTATCATCATCTAGAATCTTATACAATGTTGGAAAAAAATCAAGACCCATTCTATCAGACGAAGTGAAAGAAATGCTTGGAATTTTCACGTAAAAACTTCTTTGAGGTCTTGAAAATCATGTAACATATAAGAAACCAAAACTGAAAGCGAACAGAAAGCTTCCAAATGAGCTTTACAAGGAAGAGTTTGAAAAGAAATATTAATGATAACTCTTTTCCCACACTTTATCGTAGCTATTACTCAGGGTGATTAACATGCTCTTCTTCTCTTCCTGGCGTCCACCACATTAATGTAGTTACTATTATCATTATAGTAGTTGCTGTTGTTGCTGTTGTCGCTGTTATCTTTGTCATATCGATCATTTAATATTCCGCTGACTGATATTGTAATTGTATAACAGGAATGGCTAACATTTCATTCAATGATGAATTTGGGGCATCATCCTTATCGATCGCTTTCTCTTGGGAAAAGATAAGTCAGTCTAGCCTATTCGTTTCTTTCCTTCGAAGCTATACCAGCTCACGCACGCATTTGCTGCTTTGAGTTTTATAATGTTTTATATTCAATAACCCACAGAGAGCTATTTATTAACTACATTATCTCTTCCACCTATTTTTATATAATAAAATTGTTAACTATTTTACATCTTGTTAACTAATTGCATCAGAATTAGCTCTATCTCAAAACCCCACTTTATACTAGTTCATTCTCTGACCAACATGTAAGCAATTTGTGATCGTCGGGATTTAGATGACTGTATGCGGTGAGATTGCTTCACTGTTCAGACTTTCATAACTTCAAGGTCATGATATAGATACATATAAAAAATGCAAGGGTTTATATTTAGATTTATGGAGTAATGACTTTTTACGACCTCAACAAGGACCAGCATATTAAGTTGTTTCTCCGTCCTCACAATAAGAACAGTTACAGAACTTTGAGGATGGCCAAAGAAACATGTTAATGGCGTGGTTAAAACGTCAAGGTCACAATGACTGACAAACAAAAAAATGTTTCAGCATGATACACTGAGTTGATTACCAAACGTTGAGAATGACTTTAACCTGTTGTAAGAAAAAGGCGCATCTATTTCGGGATTAAAATTTTGAGAGGTCAAGGTCACTCTGTAGATCGTTTCAGTTTGGTGGGCAATATTCTATTATCAAACTTAGTGAATTTGAATACGCTATATAAAAAGAAGACTGCTCAATCTGAGTCAAAGGTTAAGCACAATGTACCTGAAGAAGCAAATAACTATACGTCTAGATTAGGTACATTGAATTCTGTGAAGGGCTTGCAATAATTATGTAGAGGAATTCTTTTGATTCTGGGGTCAAAAGGTCAAAAGTTACGGTTATTGTTTACCAAAGAAAAATGGAATTGTCGGAATAACTTTATTTATATAGTAAGGTTCATGACCAAACTTTGTAGATTGTTTTTCATCTCATGAACTTTATGTAAATAGTTCATGATCTGTAATGTTTTCTTTATTCCCATCCTGACAATGATAACGGCGATGAGGAGGATAATGAGTTATTTTGCAATGTAACTTATGTGTACTAAAAATTCTTACAATTCATTCCCTTTTTATCCTTAAATCTTTTCCTTTTGTAACAGAAGCAGAAATGGTATTCAAACCTTCATTACAAGATGAGATAGTGGTACTTCAAATAACGCAATTGGTTAGTTCGGTGGTGATTTTTATCATTTGCGCAATGATTGAACTAGTCAGGGTTAAACTACTCTTGATCGGTCTCGTTTTGGCAAAACAAAACTACATACACTAAAAAGGATGCAATCGTATAATGACATCTATGAAGTAAAATGGGAATGATGTCATCTAAGTATTGGTTTCTAGCCTAGTTTATTGTATTTAGAGTATCAACAACTTCACATCGGTCCACTGAGAGTATTTCTGAACGTGGAATGGGCATCTGACGTTCGAAAACAACCGCAACACTTAATAGTATCCCTGTTAGCCAAGGGCGAAAATCAACTAAACTGCTAAAGAGTATATAGGATTTTCTGATGTTGTTTGATGCTTGAAAGTAACTGGGTTAATTTATATAGACATTGTGTTGTGATGACGAATGTTTCAACGGATAAAACGCTCAAACATTAAACGATCGCTAAAATTCCATAGTGATTCAAATAATAAATTGTTTTGCATAAACTATCTAGCTTAAAGGTAATACATTTTCCTCGAATGCAGGATATATGACGCAAAATCCAGTATTTTTTTGCTCAGTCTTTAACAGCCTTACATTGGTAATAATTGACAAAAAATGAGGAGTTTATATAAATAAGAAATGTTTAGATAAAGTAATGTAAATTACAATACCTAAGATAAGTATCCATGCAAAAGGCATTTATCTAAACTGATGCACTGTAACCTGAATAGAAACACGTCAATAGAATGCTTTATAAGCATTAACGATGAGCTGGATGCGAGTTACAAAAAATACATGTGATTCTATAGGTCCTTAAGCTGATATGTCTAACTACAACATCAATGATTTTGGACCTCATACAAACATCTGTAGCAGTGACAGGCATTAGGGCTTAAACTGATTCGCTTTCAGCTATGTTGAAAATGTTTAATTTTTCAATTAGCATTAATTAATCTTTTCGATTAATATCCATATTTCTTCCTTTGTTCAGATCCTTGATTCTACTTTGTTCATTAGAGCAGCTGTTTTACAATAAATAGAAATATCAATGTGAATAAAGGCCACCTTCGTACGTATGAATCATTTCAATAAAAATATTCAGTGTCACATATTTTCATACTAGAGATACTTTTACGTTAGAATACAGAATCAACGGACTTACTTCAGCATAGTTTCTGTTCTTCCATGCTGAGAATATAAAAACAATTTATAAAAAGAAGAAAGAAGAAAAGAAAGAGGAAAAGATCGAAAGTGACCTCCATTTGCTAATAGGTAAATAAAACAAGAAGGCTTCAAATTTATAATTCATAACTGCCATATAATGCTCACTCTTTCAGGATTTATCCAAGATTATCGTTTGAAGAAAAAAAGAAATGCATCTTCACCCCTGTAGAACGTGGTTCAGACGTTGATTTGTATCTGCTTCATAACAGATGCACGCATTGTTATGAGTTGAAATAAGAGTTAGGCTTAATTTAGCACTAATAAAAGTTTCTAAATTTATCAAGCAATAGTTCACTTGATTACAATGCCAAAACCTTGTAATCAGAATAATTTTGCTGGGTATTGTTTTAAAGAAACAACACATCGAACATACTGGCATCCACCTATGATATTTTATGCAGTCACACCGAGTTATGACACTTGTAGCTAACGTCTCTAATATATTTTCCAAAAATAACATTTCTATTATATACGTCGAATATCTCTTTGGAAACCTGTACCATAAATAGTCTCTAGTACCCACCTAAGATGCAATGTTTGATAAATAGTTTAGGACTTTATCCAGACAAAACAAAGATCCCTGTAGTGTTTCTTAACTTGCTTGGGTAAACTCATCGATAATCGTGATCCTCAGCAACATGGAAAGTGATGTTTAGGAACGGACAATTAGAGTTCAACGATTCGTTACAGTTTAAGAATTTGTCCTTGGATACGTTAGTGTACAAAATAGCTGCGGAGAGGATCACAATCACTGGTCCATTCCGTCTGGATATAGACGTACTAACAAACAAAGGTGTGTATCCACACGAGTACTTGAGCGACTATAACAAGTTTCTCGAAACTCTGTTGCCACTGATCCAAGTGTTTTCGTTTTCATTGCTGTCACGTGAAGGCATTTCACAAGAAAACAGAGGTGCACGCAGACAAGGTTTGGTATGCATTCGAGTGCAAACACATTGGTGACTATCACGATCTATATCTGGGCACAATTTATTGTTGCTTGCAGTTTGAGAAATTTTGTGACACTGCCATGCACATGTACAAGCTCGATCCTGCGCATTACTTCTCATCACCGGGAATGGCTTGTGATGCTTTGTTGTCCAAAACCAAAATCAAATTGTAATTGCTCACCTACATCGATATGCATCTCTTGGTGGCGGGATTTCTGTGATGAGTCATAGATATAGGCGCGCCAACTACCTAAACGTGGATTAGTATGATCCGCTGCCCCTAACAGTTATATTATGTATCTAGATGAAATAACCTTTATGATTAGGCAATCATGCAACCGTTAATGGTTGGTGAGTTTTACTAGACTGACCCAAAATTCTTTGAATACCTTGAACATTTACATGAGGCGGACAGTGATCATCCGCTTGCACCAGAACTTTTGCCGGTTGCCTCATCGGTGGTAGTTCTGAATAAAAATAATACTAGACTTAGGACCAAACTCAATCATGTACTGCACGTGCAACACTTCCAGCTGTATCTGCGATTGGAAATGTGTGTAAACAAGAACCATCGAATACTTGAATTTCACCAGTACGCTAGGATTGCACCATATATTCAGATGAACACATATCTAAGAACTAAGGCCACTAATGAGTTTCAGAAGGAACTTTTCAAGCTCATGAACGATGCTGTATTCGGAAACAACAACACGGAGAATCTACACAAACGAATTCGAGTTGATCTTGTCCGTGACAGTGACCAAGACAAGCTTCGAAAGCTCGTTGCTGACACAGCCTTTGAGTCCAGAAAGATCTTTGATGGTGGACTTATTACCGTTCACATTAAAAAATAATCGAACTCGAGCTCACCAAACATCTGCGACACTTGAATAATATCAGACGTCAGAGGTCACTTGTCGGTCACAGACACGATCATGTGGAAGAAACAACAAATCAGCCTTAAGGACCTAATTTGGTATCAGGACATCAAACCAACCAGGTGAAATTTTCCCTGGCACAGGTAGGTAAATATGTCACATTTCTTCTTTCGCCAGCCATGTTCGAGCAACCAAATGAGTGACCTACGCTACAGTGGCTATACGTCTCCACGGCGGCTTCACCTCTCCAATATAAACTCCGACTATAGTATATTTTTGATAATGCCCGGATTTTTGTGTCCGTTGTTTGTATTAAAATGTATTTACTTTAATGAGAGCCACGGGAGACAGAGACTCCAAGTGCAATCTTGGCTTTCATACCTCTTTCGATGATCCATCTTGTGATTCGTTCTCCAGGAGATGACCACAGACTCACATTCAAGTCATGGATAAGATCGACATCAGCGTGTGGTTGTTCACAGATATCGTTTGATGCCTTCAAAGCAAGGTCATGTCAGTAACACGCAGCATCAATGCGATTTAAAAATTCTTCACCAGACTTTGGTTGGTTCTTACAATCGAGTCCTATATCTAGCCCTGTACTGGGTCCACAAAGTGTATTCAGGGAGGTGCTTTTCACCAGGATATTTAATCCAGGGTGTTCCTGATAGCTTTGTTAATGCAGCCATAATATAACCGCCAGGCTCTTTTAACTGAACCTGTGCGTCCGAGGCCTTTTTATATAAACGTAAACTTCTTTACTCCACACTGAACACATGTTCCGATAAATGCAGCTCGTTCATTGCGTGTTTGAACTCAAGGTGGATTTGCAGTACGTGTTTTTGCCCGACATCTTAAGCAATATGAAGAAATGATTGAACTGAATACAGTATTTGTTCCCGATAAAGGAAATTTGTAAATGTTTTTACCATCAATGACTTCTCTGCACAGGCAACACCCAAAGCATTGTGATGGAACTAGTTCCGTATTTCAGAACTCAGATCGTACAGTGATCATTGATCCTCATTGAACAGGTAAAACACAACTGTTATTTAATATGATTCTAAGGTGTCTGAAGTGGCATCGGTTGTTCGTGATTGCGTCATCATCTGATGACCGGCTGTGTTATGATATTCTAAAATGTTGTAACAAAGTGTTGGATAACCACTAGATGCAACGCTTCTATTCATTTCTTCTTTTCCACCGTTGATAAAGCACATACCTCTGACAATTTGGATGTAAACGAAAAAAAAATTGTATTCTGTACGACGATATAATGCTTTAGCACCATGTCAATCCCACGTAAATATTTTCACGACGCCAACACAAATTAATGATTTCATTTTTTGACTCAACGACACTCACATGTACATAAAGTAATCCGTGACAACTATAAAATGTTGATTATAATTCGCGGCGTTCACAAAAATGGTCTTAGAAGCACTAATTGTTTACATGTTTACGCGGATCACTAAAGAGCCGTATAGTTTCTCACCATTGATTCGACTGGGACTTGCAGAGGAAAATATCGTGTGGGTTTGAACACGTCAATTTTAATCAATCAACAGCATTCATGTTGGATATCTTCCAGCAATGTAAAAAAAGATTGTGAGAAGCGACGCCGTAAAGCCTCACGTGAGTAGCAGAAACTGAATCTTAACGTTATAGAAGGCCTCAAAAAGAGTCAAAGATATTTTACAGTTGAGGCAAACTGCACAAGAATACCTCACACCAGGCTTTGAACAGACATTTTCACATCTGATTTATCTAACTGGGCAAATTGCTGAACGTGCTGGGGATATTAAAAAGACTACAAGAAGTGGCAACGCTAACTGGAATAGAAAGGAAACGGGTCGAGTTCGTAAGCTAAACGCACCAAGGTTATCTGCAAAGCAAGGCAAGCAACTGCAGAGGTAATTACACGCTTGAAAGAGATGGTGGCTTAGCTCAAAAAAGAAGACGTCGGTCGGAGAACCTAAAGAGTGAGCCATCAAAGAATCACTTGCGCCACCCTGCTACTGGTCATTGATGCATACACCGAAGCAAAATATTAATAAAGACCCATTATGTGCAAGTCTTTAAATACCCCCATCTAGAAAGATTTAGTGATCAAAGGACAAACAAAAATGTCTGCGTTAAGTAGGTATACAAGGAATGTATTGGGTATAACAAAACCTCAGGCAAAACGTTTGAGTCAGATAATAAAATAACTACTCAGCTGAAAGCTGGAAATAAAGCATTTCAAGCGATGCAATACTTTATGAGACTTCTGCACGCAACAAGAGAATATCAAACAACCATTGAAACTGTGACAGAAGAGTATTCGTATCGACCAGCCATTGAAACTACGGCAAAAGATTATTTAGATCAACCAGTATTTACTCCTTATATTGGGCCAGAATTATATTCCGATCAAGCAGCCACAACTCAACCATAGCTTACGCCTCCACTCATAAATTTTGCGAAAACACCCGATTCTCGCACAATGGAATAAGACCAACAAGCTAACTTGATAATAGAACAGGTACAAACGTAGCGCCAGCAACGTGCACCAAGAAAGGGAGAAGGCCTTAGTAGACTGTGTGAGCCTGACGACTTCGTGGATCGATTGGAAGCACTTGTGGGATCATTTCATGCGGGCATAAATGCACCTGAAATCATTAATGAGGCAACATCGATTTGTCAACGACTGGCCACAAATTACATCATGGACAAAATTACATATCGCGCACTGATGCATGAACTTGTTGAAGATATTCATTATTTATACGACTAACCAATTTCGTGCACCGATGATGAGTTCTGAAACATTTGAGACAGTTCGCGTTTTACGCGTGATGTATGCTGCGATGGATCAGGTTGTTGTAAATACAACCCATGGTCTTGCCTCTATATTAAAATCTCATCAACGAAACCAGAATTCGGTGTGAGTTTTTCTGCACCTTTTGCCGCAGATGAATCGCGCACACTTGTGATCGCGCTAACGGCGCTGCGAGTGTATTATCCGATCCCAACCGTTTGTTGGGTTTCAGGCAAACAACTCCTTTGTGGGTTTTTTCATCAGACATTGGTGCCACCGAAAATACTATTGGACTTTATCCCAGCGCATACCACATAGGATCAGTCAATAAAAACATCGACAAAGAATCAATGCGGTGACCGTCAAAAACTCTAAACTTTCCATACATGTCAAACAGCCCACACCCAATATCTGCACCATAGGCGGTTGACATTTCGCAGTGTTCAAAAATGTCAGTTTTTGGTTAGCCTGACGACATTTCAGATAATAAACGAGCATTGTGAAAGTTACCCCAGTGACGCAGATCAAGTTAACGTGTGAAGCTACCATTGGTAGTTACGAAAGCAAGTCCCAAACGACAGGTGTACTTGTTCGTTGTTATATTCTTTGGGTTTTTAGGCAACCTTGTAATCAGGTGATTACACCTACGACACCTGTGCATCATCTATGTAATACTAATCGACTGGCACATAATTGTTATACCATACACTTTTGTGCATCAAGACGAGTACATTGCTGATTTTGAGTGGTGAGAGATTGCATAATGAACTGTTCATTAGAGACTGACCTGACAAATGATATAATAATTACAGTGGTACGTGGACATGAAAGACCCGTGCGCATTTTTTACGCGAGGAAACCCGTTTACGCGACATATTATGGAACTGGCTTCCATTATAATGTTTGTGGATTGTTTACGGGCGTATCAAATGTGCTCAGGAACCGTCTTAACTACACAACAACTTTCAACTTCGACCACACATCGTTTGAACTAGTCCAAACTACACTCGCACTGGAACAAAGGTCAGTCCACTTTTTCTGCCTCTACCGCCCTCCTCCTAGTAGAAAAACAAGCTGACAGAATCTCTCTTTTTGGAGCAGTTTCCGAATCTCCTGGAGTATGGAAATTCGATAGGTGGCAACCTGATTATTCTTGGAGATTTCAACTTTCACTTTGACTGTCCTGGAAACCCATGCACATCGAAACTCCTAGATTCCATTCACGTTTTCAACCTCAAACAGTCAGTTAGCCAACCCACCAATAAACATGGTCACATATTAGACTGGATTCTTTACAGACCTGATAATAATATTCTTCAGTCCTCCCTGGTGTCCCACGAACTTTCATCAGATCACCTCTGCATTATATGCCATCTTGACATATCAGTCCCTAACCCTCCACCTTTATTCGCTACTAAGAGAAACCTCCGTATGATAAACAGAGCCAAACTAATGCATGACATCCAAGCAAACCTAACAACTAGCTTACCCACTACAGCAGAACAACTTGATAACTGCCTGCGTTCATTGCTCGACAAACATGCCCCCGCAACCAAGTGCAGAGTAGCAATTCAGAAGTGTTCTCCGTGGTATAGCAGTGTTAGGGACCAACTTCGCACTGCTAAAAGAGACCGCCGTAAAGCTGAGAGGCTTTGGCTTTCCACCAGACTCACTATTCATAAGCAGATCTATGATGCCGCTAAGAAGAATGTCACAAACATAGTCCATGCAGCGAAATCAGCCCACTACAGTACTAAAATCATGGAAGGTTCCAGCTGCAAAGAGCTATTTGAGATTACTAACAAGCTGATGTCAAGGAACAAATGTACACCACTTCCAGCTACCTTCTCTCTAGTCGACCTTCCGGACCTGTTTGCAAATTTCTTTCGTGACAAAGTACAAACCATCAGAGATAAACTTGACAACACAATTTCAGTTGACTCGTCGTCACCGTACAGTTGCGATACAGAATTTCAGCGGCAACCGTTGGCAGCATTTGAACCTGTCTCTATGGATTTAGTACGTACAGTCGTGATGAAGAGTGCACCAAAGTCATGTGAACTGGATCCGATCCCGACGTCACTGCTGCTAGAGTGCTTGGATCCAATACTGCCTTCACTAACTGATGTTATTAATACCTCTCTCTCTCAACTGGCGAATTCCCATCATTTTACAAAACTGCCATTGTAAAGCCTCTGCTGAAGAAACCAACACTCGACCATAATGATTTAAAGAACTACCGCCCAGTTTCTAATCTGCCATTCATGTCAAAAATCTTAGAAAAAGTTGTTCTATCCCAACTTGTATCTCATCTGAATTCAAACAGTCTTTTTAGCAATTTACAGTCTGCATATCGCCCTTGCCACAGTATTGAAACTACTCTTCTGAAAGTAGTTAATGACCTTCTCTCTGCTTTGGATAGCGGAAAGATTACAATCCTCACTCTCCTTGACTTGTCTGCAGCATTTGACACTATAGACCATGATATATTACTTCACCGTCTCCAGCATGTATTTGGCATTCATGATACGGCCTTACTGTGGTTCAAGTCCTACTTGGTCAACAGGACACAAATTGTGTCCGCAAATAGAAAACACTCCAGCCCAGTTGAACTATGCTGTGGTGTTCCACAGGGGTCTGTTCTTGGACCTGTTCTCTTCATTCTATACATTCAGCCACTCTCAAGTGTCATAGATCATCATCCAGTGTCTCACCAATTGTATGCTGATGACACCCAAATATACAAATCTAGCCATCCAGCTGAAGTTGAAGCTACCATCCAAGGCGTAGAGAGGTGCAATTCCGATGTGAAATCATGGATGACATGTAACAAGCTGCAGATGAATGATGATAAAACTGAAGCCATCCTAATTACAACACAAAGACTTTCTCATTCATATCCTTTACCTCAGACAATAAATATCAGCAACACCAACATTAAATTCACACAGTCAGTACGAAACCTCGGTGTCACTTTCGACAGTACTCTCTCGTTGCACCAACATGTCATGAACATATGCAAGGCTGCATATCTTGAGCTGAGACAAATCAGCTCCATTCGCAAGTATCTTTCAGTTGATGCCACTAAAACACTTGTGTGTTCCTTAGTACTTTCAAGACTGGACTATTGTAACTCAATTCTGTCTGGTTCGTCTCAATATCTACTCCAGAAACTTCAAAAGTTCAAAACACAGCTTCTCGGATCATCCTTAGAGTACCACGATCAGAGCACGCCTCTCCCCTGCTCTCTACCCTACACTGGCTATCCATACGATCCAGAATTAAACACAAAATTTGTTCTCTGTGCTACGTTTCACTGACGGGCTCCAGTCCAACGTACCTTTCTGACCTCACCCATGTGTACACACCTGCAAGATGCTTAATCATTCCCACTATGAAGATGAAATCATATGGACAACGCTCTTTTGCATACCAGGGCCCAGCAACGTGGAACGAATTGCCCACTGCACTTAGACACAAAGACACAGTGATCTCATTCAAGAGCGCTCTTAAAACTCACCTATTTCAACTGCAAGAACAGACTTAGAGACCTAATAATGTATCCTTGCCTTAAATATTTACAGCATATTTTCTGTTTCTACTTTCGTGGTGTTTGTTTTTAATTTTGTAATCATATCATTATATATGTTTTTTAAGTTTTGTCAAATGTTGTAAAGCGCTTAGAGCTTCTAAAGATTAGGCGCTATACAAAGTCCTCATTATTATTATTATTATTATCTAAATGAGCACGCGACACCAATCGCTAAACAAGTTGCAATCCCCTTCGTTGATAGTATCAAAAAGTTCTTCTTTGCCTCGGATGAAACAACTGTGATAACAGGCAGCTCAATCGCGTCGAGACTGACTACGGCGATTAGTGACTCGACCTCCAAAGGTTCCAGTTAGACTACTATCAACGGAAACAATGTCGTCAGCGGATGGTAAAATCATTAATGAAGTCCTACAACAATGATTGTCAGATTAAGTGATTGCAATTCTGGCAATGGGGGTAGATTGCGGTTGAGGACGTGAGGGGTAAAGCCACCAAAGCCGTCACGCAATGGTATTTGACAAACTCAGCAATGTATGAACAATGGCCCATTTCAAAGATATATCTGATCCTCCATTTTACATGGAGGTGCCTGTGTTACTAAATCGAAGTAAACGAGATTTTCAGTATTATTCATACCCGGCCAGAGACCGTAATCAATTAGAAATAGAATTGCAAAAGCAGGACACGTCTATGTTCTTCCTTTCATGTGAAGCGTTCTTAGAAGTTGATGAAACACTTGTACAGGTTCATGTGCCAATACCACAATTAGATTTGTTAACAGCGGAAACATGGCGTTTTCAACAGTGCACGTTATTCCATCGATGGAAACGAAATCGAATCAATTCCTGACAACATGGATGCTACCATGACGATTATTGTATTTGCCAGATACAGCAATGATTACGCGAGATCAGCTGGTCCAACTATAATGTTTATCAAAGATATATCTGATAATGCGGATTCTCGACTGTACTCAAATGGTCGATCTCAAAATCCTGACGCAGTGCTAATGCAGATGTGTAACCAGTAGTTGTAGGCATTACCCGTCACATTTAGCGGAGGAGTTGCCTAGCGCACAGGACAACTTTGTGGAAGTTCATTACGGTTTTCTTGTGCAATTCCTCTCAGTCACATATTTGGGTTTTGTAGAGATATTCGCAAGGTTTGTTTTGGGGCCAAACATAGTACATTAACAAATCAGAACAACACCAACGATGCGATTTGGCGTGGTGCAGTTGCCGCTGATGGTAGATTTTTATTAGAAACGTTAACATTGTGCCTGTGTTATTTATTTCACTTTGTACAGAATCACTTTTTTGTCGTTTAAGCAATCTGGAAGCATTTCAACTCTGTCATTATTGGATCATACCAGAGACACACACCCACCAACTGGTATAGCGAAACACTTTACTTGGCAAATACGTACCCAACGTGGCCTTACTGCATTAAAACATTTGAGCATACATGGTCCAAGCAAAACGTACAAAACAGAGAATATAATTTCTCACATCACATGAAAGATCTGTAGCCTTCCGTATGTCGGAAAAACTGAAAAGTTACACAAAAGGATCAGTTTTCAAAGATCTGATTGGATGACAAAAAAGCTACAAAGACGTCCAGTTGCAGACAACTTCTCTTCCCATGGCCACACATTCAGTGATGTAACACTTATTGCAATTGCTCACAATCCCAACTGGAGATCTGAATCCAGTAAAGAAAAGGAATCTTGCTGGATACGCCTCCTTAGAAGATTGAAACCAAGCGGTTCAAACTAAGAAGACAGACAAAGAAGCCACACACAAATATCATCATCTTTTTGCAGCTGGCACATTTTAATTTAAAGAAATCTTTCAATTTTCTTATTAGTTACCCAATAGCCTACATGTACTACTAAAACAATGAAATTTGTGGGAATAATTTGCGGTTATGCAAATTTACATTATAATATAGATGGCAATATGGCTGATCGATTTCTAAGTCAATGTAAAATATGTTTCAGCATGAGCATCAACTTGAAACCAACTAGTTGAAAGATCAAAACTTTCAAGCTTTTATTCCTGTATAAATAGTGATTTAAGATTTGTAACTTCAACCCTTTAAATATTTTCTGTTGCTCTTGTCTGTGTGTTTTCTATCTAGCTTTGAAAACGACTAATTTACAGTCGAATGCTCTTAGGCGAGCTAGAAACTAGTTTCCCACTGTTTGTCGTCAGCCTGTTGGATTTATCTTAATCAATCCCTGGCACACGCGATCCCTAGCTGGATTCGGCGCACTTAAAAGAACTGCTATTCGCCATATGATTTGTAACATATATAGAACAATTTTTCTCCAACTCTCAATGAATATCTTCTTCAAAGTGGTGTTACCAAACTCTCGTATGAACAGTCATATAATTTTGTTACTGGTAAAGGAGAAATCGGACTCTGGAATTACCCCGATGTGCTACAACCAACTCAAGGTGACCTTGGAATAATTGCACAGGCAAACGCCTGAACGTTGACTGCATCATCAGATTAGAAAACACTCTGGGATAATTTCGATAATGGCGAAGTGATACTCACCGATGTATCCACACCAGTTAGTTCAGCGATAAATATTTTACAACATTATTAATTCAGTTCAGAAAAGAATGATCTATACTGCTATTCACAAGGTCTATTGTTCTGGTAATAGTTATTCTACAGTAGTAGTTTTTAAATGAAAGTGTGCTAAACCCGCAGAACGCACAATCACTGGAAGTTTAAGTATTCCCGAGGCTGAGGTTTCTATGACTGTATGACAGTTGTGCCGTTAAAAAAAAAGGGTAATTGAGTAAAAGTTAGTGTGCGTATTGCAGTTGGACGTTATGAGTCCGGACAGGGTCTACCGGAAGAGCAATTGATATACGCAATTATTTTATTAATAGAAGAACTATGACAGACCCTCAATGTTACCGACGTGTAAAAATAATCGAAGCGGAACAACATCAACGAGATAAAATCACTACGAGAACTGCGCTACTTGCAAACCCCAAACGCTCGTGTTTGGTGATAGATGATATTGGTGGTCTTGCCTCAGCAGCAATTGATGGTCTTGGTGTGGCTGGAATCACGGCAACAACAACCATCGTAGTTGCACCAATCGGTATTTTTGCTGGGGCTATATCGATAGTGACCGGCGTCTCTGGTTGTGTTACCAACTTAACATCGACACGATTACATTCACAAGTACGTTTCTATCCAGAGCTGCTTGCAGCGGCACCAAGCATTCTCAACGCGATCAGTACACTGTATTAGATGGCTATCAAGGACAATATAATTTGCATGGCCGAGTTTTATACTGTGCTTGCGAAAATGGAAAATGTCAGACAACTCTGAGCACAGATAAGAAAGAGTGCGGTTGCGGATTTAAAGACAACAAAAGCAATGTATTTGTAAGCATAGATAGTAATTATAGGCCTAACGGATATTTACAGCACGCTCACTCAAAATATTTAGTTATTTCCGATATTAGAAAAAGTTGTTCTACCCCCAGTGCAGATTAAATCAAAATAGCTTATATGTCCTTTAATTTAAACGCACTCACGATCGGCCGTTTTGATATAATCTGCATTAGTTGTAATCGCACAGCAGTCTCTATACGAAACCTGGGAAATATCAATCAACCCAGTATTGCCTGCCTAGTGACCTATGTGCACATACCATACATAGTCTTAAAAGCATGCTAATAATTCCATGGGCATAGTATAAATAGTGTTAATCTGGACGAATTTGGCTTTTTGTACCATTCTGGGCTCTGATATACGTCATAAGCTTCTATTACCCATGTCTGGTCATTTTTGTTGGCTATTAATGCTAATCAGATATAGGTTGCGCGGTGCATACTGCTCGCTTGCCAAGTCATGGATGATAGAGGCTATTACGCTTATAGGCAGCCCACAGTTGCAAAAATGGCAAAATTGGTATGATGACACTACTTAAGCTGCTTATAAACTTTACGAATAAATAAATATTTTGACATTATTGTGAATTCATTTAAAGACATTTTGGATTGTATCATTCTGAATACATCAAGGCTGTCAGGACATCAAACTATTCATTAGCACAATAGATTGAACTACATTCGGAACACCACTGGAACTCATTTGGATTCTCGATAGTTTTGGACTTGTAATAAAATCTTTAGGACTATTTAGGATTTCATTTAGCGTACAGTAACACACATACTAAAACAAGGTCACAGTGACACAATTTTCAAGATTGAGTTTCTTTTGCATTTTCAGCTATCCATTCCTTACACACTCTATATCTTAAAACCCTGTAGCACCTATGGAAAATATAATTACCATTTCTCGCACCAGTCTAATTCTTCTCAGGAAGCGCACATCAAGCTTATCTAAACTAGGCCAATGAAAACTAATGTCCACGCTTGAGTAAGTGTTGTATTCTCAGCTACTCATTTTTATTACACCCTTGATATAGTGTACCTTATTCATTTTGCACCTCTGAAACATAGTATATAAATCCGCCTGAAAACGTAACTCAGGTCAACAAAATCATGATCAATGTAACCCATTTTCCCAGCTCGAGTACCATTCATATTTTAGCAGTACATTAATTACACCCTCGATGCAATTAACTTTATTTCACCCTCACTAACAAATATTGACACATAGAAGCTTCTTAAACTGAGTACACAATTGCTTCAACACTAGGTCACACTCACCCGGATATTAAGCTTGATTATTTTGTCTGCTTATTTTCTGTGTGCACCACTTTGCACATACATGCATCTTAATGGGATTCAACCGCGTAGTAAGATTTGTATTGGCCTTCATATACAATTATTAAACAAATAAAGCTAGATCATTCTTATGTGAAAATTCTTAAATATGTTGCACTTATTTATCGAGACAAGTATGAACTGGAGAAACAAAAATGATAAGATCCAAATATTACTCTCCAAACACACGTACACACACACGCTTGCACACAAGTTCTCCAGTACATTCAACAACCATGACTGTCAAATCGTTTTGATGCCAGTATGTGTGATATGGATTTTTAGCGTAGCTTTAACAACTGTTCAGTCATATCGCTACGATGTCTGCAGTGTGGCAGTTTATAGTGATGTCTTGCACCGGGGCATCATAACGCAGATATGTAGCATGATGTCCCACCCAGTCTCATTATTCTGACACCAGGGTGACCAGCCCTAACACTAACCTCTTATTGCTGAGCACCTAGCGAGGCAGCTCTTAGTACCATTATTTTTATAAGTCTTTGGCAGACTCGGTTTGGATTCGAACCTGAGACCTCTTCTGATGCCCGTAAAACAGTTCTTCGTCAGCATATATTTAATCTTATTTTCTTCTTTTTCGATTTAGTATTTGCTTGCAATGCAAACCCTTCCTCGCTAACTGAATAAGTCCTCATAGAAGCATTGGTGGCCTTTTAACATTAATTGTAATTTAATATAACTTATAATGTAAGACATCGTTATTATAATCCTTTAGATATATTTTGTCCGCAATATATTTCTTTTTTTTTTCTTTGGAGCATATAACAGTCTGCTGCATGCAGTTTTGTTCCTTTGTTCTACAAGAAAGATAAATCAATTATGTCTGAAATCGTGTTTTCTTGAGCTAACTTTTAGTCCTAAAATAGTGAAGCATGTTTAATAGTATCGCTATGTTAACTTGTCATATGCAGCACATCTATGTTTAGAAGCCAACTGAACATATTTGTTTTCTTCTCTGTTTCTGATTGTAATTTTATTAGGTTCCCCATTTAATGGCTTTGGTACGTTTAGCCTCATTTACAGAGATATTCCCAAACGTAATGACTGTTCGTATACAGGTACAGACTGAACGACCCTGACTTCACGAAATCGGGCTGACAATAATTCTTCTTTTACTACATTTGTCTACGTAATGCGTATGGTTTTCTCATGTATATACACTGGAATTAATTTTGATTTTCCTCTACATATTCCATTTTCAGTCGTCATGGTTTTATTATGTTCTGTTGGACACTCAGTTTCCACTTTACATGTATAAGTTACGCATCATCACCTAAGAAGGAAGCACTGCAGTAATGACCAGAACTAGTGTTTAGTTTGCATGCAAACATTCCTGAATCTCACGTCTAGAACACATCACACTGAAGTATTTTATATTCCGATCTAATCATCACGAGCTTCAGGAGTGTGAAGGTCAAATTATTGCATGACATCATGAATATAGTGGTAATTAACTCTTTTTGTTAAATTGTAATCAATTGCACCTGAAAAACATTTCGGTAATTATTCATGCACAACTTTGAGAAAATATATTTCCGTACTTTCAGAGGTTTCATGTTTCTAAAATGTTTCATTATCTAGGTGACTGTTTCTCTCATAAGGTTTTTAGATAGTTGTACTATAGCACATACCATGAATTTTAAGCCATCAACGAATCTCGTTGACGTTTTACCCAATACTTCCTTTCCTTGCTTTTGGAATTAGTAACTATAAAATACATTCTAAATGAAATGTATTTCTATTTGTCGTTTAGTAGTATTTGCACTTCCCCGTCTGTGTCATTTGTATGGATGTTTTAATTGACTTGCTATAAAAATAGACAAGTTGTGAACAAATAATACAACTTACTTTTTCTCTGTGATTCAGAATGTGTGTGGATGTATCTTAAAGTAACCAAAGTCACCCATTTTGTATTTTATTATATGCCTTTCACATACATGAACTGTTGCTGAATTAAAGCGCTTTTCATTTCCATGTTGTTCTGTGAGCACCAGGTTTTCTTTCATTGGACTTTTTCTGTTGTACACCCATTTGACGTCTTAATTAGATCTGGATAAAAACTCAGATGCATTATGTCCCTTATCTACACTATAAATCTGTATTTATTCTGCGCTGCTTCGATGGACTTTTCAAATATCCTGTAGTTTTACCAAACATATACCATACAATCTCTGAATGACTGTTTGCTATATTTTAATGATCTGTTTACAGTTATTATGTCTGAATTTAGAACGAATTTCACAGCTTAAATAAAAATATATTAGTTATATTTCTATATTTATACAAGCAATGATAATCTCTTTTGACATACATCATCAGAGCATACTCGCTTATTTCTTGCCAGATATTAGTGTAATATCACAACACTGCTAATATTTCTGTTTGCATTGCATCTCATCAAAGCTGCTCATTGTTATACGATGCCTACTTCTGTCAAACAATCTAACTTAGCTTGCTCTTCTTTCTTGGTTGTATGCCACTTCCTAAGTCTAACTCTTAAGCAAGCCATAATTTGACAAAGGCCAAATGGTCTAATTTTCCCAACTGTATTTGTCTGGTACAGATGAACACTGTTAAAATAAATTCATATAAACTTTGATTTTTACAGCCATAATATCTAAAGTTAACTACAATCCGATTAAACAAATTTGTATTCCTTATAATATTTAAATGTTGTCTATTCATCTGTCTCAAATCCCTACTTACTGAATAAAGCCTTAAAGGAGTAGGTAAATGTTATTTTCTCTGCATTGTTACCGGTGTATAAATTAAGAATCAATCCTCTCAGCATTAATTCTGAGTTACATAATTGCGAAATAATCAATACATATTTAACTACTATTTGATGTGTGCTGGATGGATGGACAGTAAAAATAAATCAATAGTTTACGCTATTAAGTGGATAGGATTATCAGTCTAAAAAGTTAAATGCTTTTTATGTTATGTATTTATATTATGCGAGTATGTGATATCTGTATGGTTACAAGACGAAATATGAAAATCTAAATTACTAAAGCAGTATAGTACAGTAATATACGACAAATATAATCCACTTTTATCCCTACTGCTATAGCTTCTATAAACGTATCCAAGCAGGGTCCAACATATTTCACCAAATTCCTTTTTATTTATGTCCATAGATTGATGAACTCCTTTTTAATCATGTAAAATGGCAATAAACAACAGAATAAACTGTACATGTAAACTTTTTAACAAAAGATGTCAATAGTAGCACACTTTTTCCACTTCTCAGTAAATATCACACTGTCTGGTCAACATGATCCTCTTCTTTTAATAACCCCTCCACGTTATTATTATTAAATAGTAGTAGTAGTAGTACGTTTAGTATTATTACTTTATTATTACTTTAGTTGCTATTGTTGTTGTCGTTGCTGTTTTTACATCACTCCGTTAATTATCGTTGTTTTAAGCTGATGTTGTATTTTATACAAATAACGATCTGCCTAACATTTTATTCAGAATAAGTAATTGGGGGCTGAAAGAATATTTCATACTTATCGTTTACATGAGAAAAATTGTCAGCCTATGTTATCTCTCTTTTTTGTTTGAATTGTTTGTTTGTTACGATACTACACACATTTACTATTTTTAAAATGTTCACAGTTCGTGCAAGGCTTTCCTTTTCATCAATCATTACAGAACCATTTATAAATTATGGGGTTTTTTTTTTCTTCCATATACCCTTTAATACATTGAAATCGTTTGCAGTTTAATTTCAATTTAGCCAGTGGACTAATTTCACACATTCTATCCCTATCCCTGAATGCCATTGTATACAAACACTTCCTAAGAACTACATGCATGCAGATTTGTGATCGTCGAGATTTACGTGCATGCAATAAAACGTATTTACTGTTCGGATCAACATAATGATAAGGTCATGACTGAGAGATTCATCAACTGCAAGTATATTCATTCAGCATTTATGGATTGGTTTTTATCTACCCCCGTCATAAGGACTAGCGTATTATGTTGAATGTATATCTCTTTTATCAATTTAATTTTCTCAGAATAAGTTAATTTGCACACTATTTACAGTTACCAAACTTTGTGGATAGTTTGCACTTAAGTGCAGGGAAGAACTCTGTCAATTTTGGGCTCAAAAATCATAGTCACTAAGCCTAAAGAAAACAAACTGTTTCCAGGATAATACCTGGAATTACCTTCCAAACTTTTTTAGTATCTGCCACCTGGGGTAAGAAAGAAAATTATCCATTTTAAGATCAATATATGAAAGGTCAAGGTCACTCTGCAAATGGATTTTCTTATCCAGAATATTCTTTCATTTTCATCAAAGTTAGTGTATGAATTATACATTAATGTTAAGTGCCGACATAGAAGGCGTGCGCATAATGTAACGATCAGGGTACTCATACCACATCACTGTGGTGGATACCATTTTCATGTCTTGAAATAGGTTAAACAGACAATGTGACTGGTTTCTAAATATTCCCGAGGCGTGATATCATTTTAGAAGAAACATACGCTGTCAACAATCAACACACAGGGCCATCTTCATTGCTTTCTTTTCTCAAGACCTTTGTTTAAATAGTTCATGATCTGGAACTTGATCGTAATTCCCATCGTGAATTGTCAACGGCGACCATGAGGATTATGACCAGTTGTTATGTTATGACTCACAGAGTCTAAGACTGTTTATAACTTTTTCTCATTTTTTGTCTTCATGTCTTTTCATTCTTTTAATAGGAGCAGAAATGGAGGTGAATCCTTTACTACAGAATGTCATAGCTGCACATCACATAATTCAAGTGGTTAGTACAGTGGCGTTTGGCATCACCGCTGGTCATACAATGCAGCTATTCTCTTTGCTGTTTTTATTCCCTTTGGTAAGAAACTAGTCAAATCAGAAGCGTCAGTCATATCAATAGCAGTATGTTATTATTATTATTGTCTTTATATTTAACTATATCGTACTTTATTTAAGGACGATAACTTCGAGGACTACAATAACACCAACAATAACTATTTATGTTGCAGCCACTACTATTATTACCACTACAATAACTGATAATGACACTACGACTACTACTGCTGCTGAGGCTACATCTACAGACACTGCTAATGCTAATACAGCTACAACACATCTACAGCCCCTGGCAATGCTAATACTATTTCAAAACATCTGCAGACACTGCCAATGCTAATATTGCTACAAAACATATACAAACACTGCTAATGCTAATATTGCTTCAAAACATCTACAGACACTGCTAATGCTAATATTGCTTCAAAACATCTACAGGCACTGCTAATGCTAATACTGCTACAAAACATCTACAGATACTGCTAATGCTAATATTGCTACAAATATATACAGACACTGCTAATGGTAATATTGCTCGAAAACATCTGCAGACACTGCTAATGCTAATATTGCTAGAAAACATCTACAGACACTGCCAATGCTAATATTGCTACCAATAACGTTACTGCTTCTACTATTACATACACCTCAATCGTCACAGCCAATTCTAACAAGACAATCACAATTGTTATACAATAGTGTTACGACTCTATAGTCATAGACTAAGTAACACAAAGACGAGATTTAATCAAGTTTATTAAAATTAACATACAAATTATTTCTCTACGTTACAAAGTGAAAATTTAAGTGGAAAATTAGCAAAAAAATTAGTTCTCTACGGTAGTGTGAATCAAATCCCAAATAATTCCTAAAGGTTGGAATTTCCGAAGAAAATCCAATATTGAATGTGCTGATTATCATAGTCTTAAATGTGCTGATATACCAGGATTCTTGATGCATCTTAAGGATATAATCCAGAATGCCTATGAATGAATTCACTAGCATCTCAATAGTAGTGTTTTAGTTCAAAAAGTCGATTATCACTTTGAAATCCGAACGGAGTTTTAGATGAATGATTCCTCTCACTTTATCTCAACACAATATATATATATATATATATATATATATATATATATATTAATTTCGCTTCAACTGCGCAATAGAAAGCTTAAGATGTAGAAAATTCCATCAAATTGTAAATAAGTTAGCTTTCCTGGCCATTCTAAATTCTTAAATTCGCTTAGGCCTTGAACTCAAATCAAAGTATACCTCGTTATAAAAATGCCAAAAGTCACGTACACCAAACGCTACGTTCAATCACGGACAAAGGCCAATCATACAAACAAAATTAAATATACATAATAATAGCAACAAACGCAGCTATATTAACACCCATTTCAATTAGGACCACCATGACAACCACACATCACACGACCATACATCACACTAAAACAAATTATCTTCCCCTTGTCAAGAATTATTACACAATAATAATGTATGTATGTGTGTGTGTGTGTATGTATGTATGTATGTATGTATGTATGTATCTATCTATCTATCTATCTATCTATCTATCTATCTATCTATCTATCTATTGTCGCAAAATCAAATCAGAAGATGAAATGGAATTCACAATATAAATAAGAAACCTCATCAGTTTTCAACTTTGCCATTCTTTTATTTCAGGCCATCATCCCTACAATTGTCTTCATCATCTTCTGGATTGCATCGAAATGCAATTACCAGGACCTCCGTCGTATTTTTGCAAGTATTCAACTATCGTAGGAAACTATATATATATAAAGAATACAAATCATATGGCGAATAACAGTCCTTTCAAGTGCACTGGATCCAGCAAGGGATCACGTGTGTCAGAGATTGATTAAGATAAATGCAATAAACTGACAACGAACAATGCAAAACTATTATCTATCTAGCCCGAGCGCTTTCGACTCTAAATGAGTCTTTTTCAAAGGCATATACAAAGCATAGACAAGACAAACAAATCAAAACAGAAAATCCGTAGTGTTTGCAAAACATGGCTGTTTCTACAGGAATTAAACCTTTAAATGTATTATGTCTCAACTAGTTTATATCAACTTGTTGCGGATACTGGAAAATATTTGTATTAACCTAAAAATTGATGAGATATAACGACATCTGTTATTGTTTGTGTACATTTATGTAAGCGCAAATTACATCCCGAATATTTCATTTTAATAGTAGTAATTGCAAGATATATATGTGTATGTATGTGTGTCTGTCTGTCTGTCTGTCTGTCTATCTGTGCAGATAGATGCGCCGGACGTTCTGTCTAGCCAATTGAGATGTTATCAATGAAGTATAACCATGGCTGGATCTACTCATAATGCATACCAAAGGAACAAGAAAGTACTGGATACTATAACCATAAACACTAGATGAATTTGCCCCTAGTAATAAAATCAATCCTGCCCATTGCAGTCCTCTATTTCCGTTAAGAATCACAATATTAATTATCTCTCTGTAACATGTTCACCTCTAATGATACATCACTGTGAACTATTTCTACTTATTAATAGAAGAAGGAGGTCTGACGCATCCGTAGTCGCAAACACTTTCGTATCATCAAGTCTCGTTCGTGACGCTTAATTTTTGTGATTGCTACAAAACTTCTAACTCATTCTATTCGATATCAAATGAGGATATTCTAATAATGTCACTTTCTAAAAGATATATGTGTGCTTATCTGTGTCTGTGTGTGCTCTATTCTGCAAAGGTAAAAACTCAAGAGAATAAGCTGTTTTGAACATTATTTGCTGCTACTCATCTCGGAAAGAACACGTTTCTAAACCAATATTATGTGACGTTTTCGGCCTGATGGACGGAATACAGCTTGATCTGATTTCAAATGTATATATATCAAAACACTTCCTGTTGAGTTTGTTCATTTTCACTTCCTGGACCTCAATGTAGCCGATTACATTTTTAAAATTGTAGGTATTTTATAATTCATTTATTCCACTTTCAGAAACTCATATAGCCTACTCTGGCTGAATTAATTTTCTCTTTTTTTGATAACTGCTAACTTTGGTGTATTTTGGACAAGTTCAACCACAATTCTCATGTACTCAGCAACAACCAATTTGATCAGCTGTATGTTTGCACGATTCCAATAATTACCACATGCAAACAAGTGTTTGTCACGGTGCATTGAGGTAACATAGAGCTATGGAATAATTCTCTCCAATGTACATGTTGCAAATGCAATCAACTATGCCTTATAAATGACCGTCTTTAAGGAGTAGACATAAAACGTAGAGAGGCACCATACAGGCCATCTATATTAGTTTAACATTAAACGTTTAAATCGCAAGGATCTAACCAACATGCATTTCTTACACGGAACAGTAACGTATAGAAACAAAGACCCACGCACACCATCCCATACCAATAAGCACTTTGTAATCTATCAGCCTGGCAGTCATGTTATGCTAAAAGACAAGAACATGAAACTTACCACAATTATTTCTGAGATAAGACTCAGATTTCACAGTTTGAAAAGGGAACATCAGATCAAAGGTCAAACTGGTGTTTGCTAGTTGCTCTAACACCAGTATATAAAAGCGTGATTTGTGTGAGTGGGTGTGTGATTTGGATTTTTAATCTAGCTTTAACAATTTTTCAGTCATATCGCTACGATGTCTGCAGTGTGGCAGTTTATAGTGGTGTCTAGCACTGGGGCATCATGCCCCATGCATGTAACATCATGTCCCACCTAGCCACATTATTCTGACACCAGGTCAACCACTTCTAACACTAACCTCTTAATGCTGAGCACCTAGCGAGGCTGCTGTTAGTTCCATATTTAAAGCCTATGGTATGACTCGACCTGGGTTCGAACCCGCGACCTCCCTCATCCGAGGCGGACGATCTAACTATAGTCCACCGGAGCGGTCTTATTTAATTTCAGTCCAACGTACTTAAAGCAGATCTGTTTCCTATTTCATTTAATACATATTAGTTCTGTGTTCCAAAACTTTAAACTGCCCCTGATTAAGGACATATACACATATAATACTGATATTAAGCGTTTGGTATAATCAAAAGCAAGATTGTTATAAACAGCTTATTTTTATACAGATCATCAATATTACTATATAATTTGTTTAAGATAAACATACATTGCGATATCAAGCAGTGACAAACAATTACAAAAATGTCCATAAATGCCTTAAGGATGCACTCTGCAGTTTCATACTTTGCATAGGGTTTGATTCTTAAAGAATGAGAATTTTACCAGATTTTCTTCACTGGCACTCTACGTTTTCCAAAAGGAACCATGTATATATCCATTGCAAATATTATATGCCGCTAAAAGAATTTTTAATTCTCCTTCTTTGGATGTATGATTCATGGGTGTAATTTGGGTTGGAGAGTACATAACTTACCCTCATCTCAGATATATATATAT
>JAECUM010011753.1:0-120427 GCA_016617855.1 Megalonaias nervosa | reverse complement strand
ATATATATATAAGGAAATCCGGTGGTCGATTGCTAACGCGTTGGATTCTCATACTCCAGGTCGTGAGTTCTATTCTCGTGAACGGCACATTGCCGGCGAGGGCGATATTATGCCAAAATTCTCTTATTAGTGGCCCTCCGCCGCCCCTTCGAAATTCAACGGAAATTTGTACACTCTCCACCATATCACTTGGTGGGTGTGTTTTTTACACACTCCCGGGTTGATTATGGGGGAGAGTGTGCAAATTTCTATTGAACGTAGAGAAGGCCCGTTGTACATGTCTGTCCTTAAGATAAGTTAGTTAAGTCAACATATTTATACTGTCCTTAGTGTTGTGTTTGTGCTGTCCTGTGCCGTCCCTAAATATATGTAAATATGTAAATACATTACTGTAAATAAGTTACTTTAAATATAATTGCTGTAAATACGCTACTGTAATTAAGATTCTGTGTTTTGTGCCGTCCTTAACTAAGATTATATGTAACTGTGCCGTCTATAAAAAACCTTGTATATAATTGCTGTGTAACTAAGATCATGTATATAATTGCTGTAAATATGCTTGCTGTAAATACGCTACTATGTGTTGTGCCGTCTAAAAAACTGTCCTTTCTAAGGACTATTATTTTTATTTTATTAATATTATTCTGATTTTATTTTCATTTTAAACAAACATTTATAATATAATGAATTCTAAAAATATTAATGTTATTATTTCTGCGATTAAAAAATTACAGCATAACGGTATAAATATATCTGATGATCTTAATCCTGAAACAATTTTGTGTGATTTTGAATCATTAGAACAACGGAAATTAGAGAACAGATATACTTTGCCATCTGATTAAAAATTCAAGAAGTTTATTCAGCAGGCAATGTTACAGTCGCTGGCAACAGTTACAGATAATCAGGTAAAGCTGTTTGTACCTCTCTCACATGCTATTGACAAAATTAAGTTAGAATTATCTCATGAATACGAACAGAAAAAGATTGTGAACTTTCGTATAAGACAGCTGAGGGAGCATTGTGAAAATGATAGTGATAATGAAGGTGACTCTGTCAAGGACGGAGTCAATGTGGTAATGGCTAAACAAAATCCCTGGCAAAATTGACAGAGTCGAACTATACAGTTTATTTATTTATAATATAATAAAAAATTTTTTCTGTTATAGTATGATAATTACGATTTACCCCATCAGAAGTAAAAAAAAATTATTCTGATCCGAGTTAGATTCGGACATTTTTTTGTTTGTTTTATGATGACGCATTATGATCTCACATACAGATTTCTACTTGAAACCTCATTTCGCAAATCCAGAATGTGTCCAGCCTGGTCAGTAAGTTTGAAATGTAACCTTGATAATAGCGGATTATGTACACGTAGATAAACGGGGTTAATTGGTTCAGATACAATTAACCACCCAGGCGGAGCTTGAGGACTGAATGAATATAATATATATCCTTGCTCCACAGTGCCACTGTGGTGGCTAGACTTTGAAAGATCTACTTGATAGCTGCCATCAATTACATCACATACTAGGTTGACTGCGATCGTTGATGTTATATTAACAATACCAGGTGATATATGACGGCCTCCACCATGTGGATCGTTATTATATTTAAGAATAACCGGTGGCGGGGCTATTTTTCTCCATGATTCAAGTATTTTTGGAAAATATTCTTCAATAAGATCAGTGATTGATTTTTTATATCGGTATTGTCAAATCCTGGTATCATAAATGTTTGTTATTGATTTTCGGTTATTTTATAATGATCAAGAAATAATTGCTTAAGTTTTGGACTTGCGTAAGGATTTCCATTGAGATCAGTTGCAACGTTTATAATACTTCGATTGGCGATGTACAAATCAAATAAGATTCCATTTAAATGTTTTATTGTTTCGATTTTCTGATTTTTTACACCATCGTCATAATGTTGTGATAATGAAATAAGTAAACTTCTTAAATCATTAAATGTTTTATCATATTCAGGTTTAAAAATATCTAAAAATCTTTTAAAAAATATTTCATCAACAATTTCTCTGCTTATTCTGTTTTCTATAAGAGTATGGAATGCCGATCTACCCAGAATAGGAATTCTTTTACCATCAAAATCGGTAAAGTAACGTCTAGGCACTTTATAATAAAATGGATAATACTTTTGATATTCTGGATCTTTAATGAATTTTTCTTCTTTTGTTCTAAATTCTTCTTGTTTTGGTTCTGGAATTCCATTATAAACAATGGGAACATCAGGCCATCCTAACACGGATCTGATTGAACTTTGATAAATATCTACAACATAATCAGGGGAATTTATTTCAATAGCCGCTGATAATGTTGGTTCGTAAATAGTAATTGTTATTTTGGATTCTCTTCCTGTAATAGATTTAATTCTACGTTGGAACTCATCATTAATCTGTTCTATTTGATAACTGTCCGTTGAAATTCCAACAACTTGCTGATCAGGAGTTCCATCAGGTTTATTCTTATTTGCAAACACTAGTGAATTATTTGGCTGTAGTCCACCAAACGATTTTGATGTGATATTTGGCCAACTATAATAAACTCGTAATTGTGCTAATGCTATTTCACTTGCTGGAATTGCAGTTGGAAAGTCAACGCTAAATTCAGGATTGGTCGAACTTAATGATATCATTGTTGTTTTTATATGCGTAGTATTAGTGACGATCTGTTGTAATAGTTCGCGCGATCTTTGATCTGACATTATTATTACTGTTATTATTTTAATAGAACGCTCTGCGTTCTCTCGGGAGCTTTTTGATCATTTATTTTTTCGATTTGGTGGCTATTGTCAAGGAATGCTTCATTATAAATTTTCATTATCGTTATGAACTCCTCATCGGATATTTTACCATCACTGAGACATGCCGAAAGATACGATGATAGTTTAATGCATGCAGACACCGACGTGTGTAGTTTTATTACATACTCGTGTAATTTTGTGCTTGTACATGTAGCTATCTTCTTTGCGACAATACTGAGGATACCTGCGCATGTTGTTGCCGTTGAAACGGCAATTGTTACAACTGCAGGTGCTGTCATTGTTATTGTTGATAGTAATACACCTGCGGACGTGATGATAGCAGAAACTGAGTAAACAATTATATCAATGATAATCACACGCCTGCGATATGTTTTTACTTTTACTGTATAATTGTCGATGATAGTTTTTAGTTTGGTTTGACACTCACATACTTGATTGTATCTGTAACGATCCACGTCGATAAGTGACTCCGTCACTAGGGTTTGATTCATTATAATTAAGTCATTTAATTAAGTAATTAATTGAGGAGTTTCAGCTACGAATTCCAGACACCACCGGTAACGTCTCGGGGGCATTTCCGTTGATGTCAACGTAAATGTTTCTTTGGTGTTCTTATTTAGCATCACCAGTAGAGGATTATAATGTACATTCGGTGATGATGAAGTGGCCGCAGTAATTTCCAACCCATACATGGACAACCTGTATAACCCAATTACTTCTGCGGTATGTTCGAGAGTGTTATCGAACGGTGTCCATGTTGATGATCCTGATGCTACTGTGTACACGATATTGTTAATTTGAGAACGCAACGCGTTCTGGTGTGGAATTTTAATCAGATTCGTTTTATCAATGATATTAGGAATTCCACTAACAATATCGTTGATTTTTGTGTTAATGTCAGCAAGTTTTATGTCAACAGTTGGTGGACTTCCAAAAATGTCATTAATAGATCTGTTTATATTTCTACGAAAATTTAGAAACGTTTGCACGTGATTAGAAAATCATTTCTAAATGCGGCCATTTCATCATTGATTGTTGTTAATGATGTCACCGTCGGGATATTGCTATCATCAACGTATTTTTTCGTTGCAGCATCAAAACTTAATTCTGGTGTTCTGAGATTATTAATGCCATTATTATTCATGTTGAGAAATGCACGCATTATACCACCGTTGACTAATACGTACTTAGATTCTTGATCATCGACGTATTTTTTTGTTGCTGTGTCTGTATTAGCGGTTGGGTTTCCAAGGTATGTAATTTTATTTTGATTCATGATAATGTTACCAGTGAATAAATCACCAGCTCGCTTGATAAAATCGTTAACTGACTTACCGGAATCTTGTATTTTACCTTGATCAGCAAAAGTAACGATATTATTATTAACCGCAGTGGGAATTCATATAAGTACATCTGACAGTTGTATATTACTTGTTTTTAATCGTCCTTGTTTATCCTGAAAAACAACGACTTCATTTTGATCCACACTTGTGATATTTAATAAATGATTGATTTCATTTCTGAGCTGATCAAGAGTTGCATATTTAGATAAATCGACTTTCTGCTGAGTTTTGCGAGATCTTCCATAAATATCTACCATTATATTTACTAATATCTGTTTAAAATGTCTGCAGAACGCGATGCGTTCTGGCTATGCCTGGTGGTGGTATATTCGTGTACGACTTTATGAGGTGGTTTTCCTGGTGGTGCCAGTGAAATTGCGTCGAGTACAGCGAGGGTTTCACGGCCACATACCGGTGGATCTGTTAATTTTTGTGTTGGTAATGTTGAATACCAGATTGGAATACTTTGCATGTTGCTAACATATTTTAAAAATTCTTTTGGTGGCGCCAACCCATACGAATCAAAATAAATTATTCCACGTGGATCAATTGCATATGCAACCCAGTGAGTGCGATGACCAGAGTTTTTATCGAGATCAATAATACCAGTTTCAATATTGTTTGGTTGTTTTGGTAATTGATCACGCATAAAAACTCCTCTGAAGTTTTTTATATTCAGATGCTTAGCAGCATTAAGTAAATCAAATTTAGACATAGGAAGAATCATCGAACTGTCCCGGGCAGTCTTAGACCTTTTCCGTACCAAGAATATGGGGTCCCTGGAAGTCTTAGACCGCGACCGTATACTGGGCCTGATAATCTTACACGGCCCGGCTGTGGCACGTTTGGTGCTCTTAGACGTCTTCCGTGTTGTTTTGCCCGTGATCTTTTTTTTTTTTTAAGTTTTCTGCGTGTATAATTCCTTGACCCGTTGCTTTCTTTAACGCCATTCCAGCAGCGGTTCCAACAGCGCCTAATGCAGCTGCTTTTGCAACAGCTGGGGCTGCAGCGGCTATTATCGCTGGTAACGCGGCAAGAAGTGGAAATATGCCACCCGTTTTAGCGATGTCTTTAATGGCACCCGCAGAAAGATTAAGTTTTATACCTTTATTTGATTTTTTGGCTTCATTGAAGTGCCTATGTTGGCGTTCTGATAATGATAGCTTATTCGGACCACCTGCGATTTGTTCTCGCTTTAGCGATATTTTTACAGCACACTTATTTTTTGATGATGATTGTAGCTTTTTAATCTGACCAGGAGTCAGACTGACATTAACATGTTGATATGATATTTATAACTATCATCATTTTTTTAAATCAGGATCTAATAACATATTTTCTACTGGGGCATCAACGACTCGCATTCGTCCACCAACACCTTCAAGCAGCATTGATTTATCACTAAGTATAACAGCAATAGCTCTGTAATTAGGAATATCTATAATATTTCTGTTAACATGAGCTCGAACATGTATGTTAACGACAGATTGCCTAGTTAAATCTAAATGTTCCAGCTAAAAGTAATAAATCGGATATAATGTTGTAAAATCTAACTGTGATATTTGTAAACCAGAATCAATATTCTGATCACGCCCCATGAATGTCATTAATCGATGATATGCATGTGCAACATGATTTTGTTCAAAATTTAATAATATATCCTCAGATAGTTCTTGATGACCATTTATCCTTAAAGAAACTTCAGAAACACCAAGTCTGTCAAATATCATATGACTATTATCTTGATGATTTACTCGTACAACACTTTGAAGCGCAATAAATATATATCTTGGTGCAGAAACACCTTGTTGAGAAGCTATTTGCCATGTAAATAAACCCTGAACAGCACTCTGCACAGCATCTGTGGTCATTGTTAACCATGATAAAGCTGATTTACCACCTTGACTTATAAAAGAAAGTAAATGTTCTTCTTCAGCTATTGTTGGAGTCATTACTGGCATCCACAGCGAAAGTTTTGTTAAATCTACTTTTCCAGCATGAGCAGCAGCATCCCGCCATATTGCATCATCATCAGTAGCTTTTCGCACAAGTACAATTGTATGCTTGGCTCCATAAATAACTTTCCTAACATTTCTGCAAAACCCAAATATATGTGATAATGGAATCGCACATGAAAATGCTCTCCTATCACCGCGCAACATTGTTTAACGCATTGCAAATCCTAAGTTAAAATTTGAATTTACTGCTGTAACTGCAGGGGTTTCTGCGTTTCCTAGAGCATTTCTTACATTACCCACAGTATATTGTATGCTAACAGGATGATTAGTTATATGCTTAGCAAACATCATTGAAGGACCAGCTGATCTTGAATAGTCATCGCTGTATCTTGCAAGACCAAGTATCGTCGTGGCAACATCAACATCTTTCTGGATCGTTTCAATATTTTTTCCATCCATCATGTATGTAGCGCTGTCAAACAACGCCATAATACCATTATTAACAAAACCAACTATTTGATCAGCTGCATATGCTACTGGTGCTGCAGGAGCATTATTATCTAAAATTTCTCCTTCAAACTCAATAAATGCCTCAGCGGGTAAGAAATATCTGCTTGTATCTTGAACTTGCAGCTCAATTTGCCCACGCTGATTTGGAATTCGTGCGTCATAAGAATAATATTGATAATCGCATACAGATTCATCTTTAAGAACTGGTGCGTCCATGTCAAATACGGGATCAGATATACGTTTGAACATCTTTATTATTATCGTCTTCGTCTAACACGAAGACCGCTCCCTGCTATCAGACTAGCGGTTATATTTTTTTCTTTTTCTGACATTGGTACACCAGCTAACTCAGCTAGTTTTAGATTAGCAACTTGATTTATTATTTTACTGACATTTGCGGGCATCACTTCAGTACTGGCCAGTTTCACTGGTGGCTGAAGTTTTCGTCGTATTAATTGTGCTAGTCTATCCTTGATTGCTGAGAATGCTTTGCTAGCAACATCACCAACAGCGCCAATACCTTTTTCACGAACAACATCAATGGCTTTCATTCCTAATTGCTTTGCAAGCGGTATTGCTTTTGGGGCTATCCTTCTAAATAGACCTTGAACAACATCACCTAGTCCATCTCCGTAGGTCGTTTTGTATACTGGTAATCGTGAATTTATTACCCTGACCATGGTTGGTCTATGAGTATTATGTATGATCATCTTATTATAGTCATTGCATCTAATTTCATACTCAATCACTGTGATAATCATCGGCGATTTCATTAATAAGGGACCGATATACATTAATATCCATAATTCCACCTGTAAATAATCGTTGACAAACATCAGCTGCTTCATTAATGATTTCTGGGGAATTATTACCAGCTCGTTTTCCTCCAATGAGAATTTCTAGTCGACCAACATCGGCAAGGACGTTATTGGGACAATTAATAAGACCACTTAATAAACCACTTCCAGTTGCGCCAGGAGCGTCTTGAAATTCTTTTTCACTTGGTTTCGGTGGTGTTTTTTTACTTGGTTTCGGTGGTGTTTTTGGTGATTCTGGATAATCACGAAGTGATCCTTCCCACGTTTGTGATTTTGAAGATTTTTGTTTTTGTTGTTTTTGTTGTCGTTGTTTTAGTAATTGTTGTTGTTGTTGTAGCGGTAATTGTATAAACGAAATATAACTATCTACTGCATGAATATATTCCATATATTTTGGATCACTATCTCTGGCCTGATTAAGATTATTCTTCATGCGAAATATCCATTTGTACCAAGCTTCACGACTCATAGTTTTATCAGTATATTCAGGTATTAAAAATTGTCCTCGTTCATTATAGCCTTTCACAGCAATCGCAGCTAATTTTCCTACACTTTTAGTCTTTTTAATATCAATAATAGCATCTTCGGTAAATTTGTCACCTATATCAATTCTCTCTCTTGCTTGTTCTTCTTCTAGTTCTTCTGGTTCTGGTGTACAATCCTTTATATCACCTATTTCATCACGAACTTGTTCAATACCTCTAAGTATTTCATGCTATTTTAACAGCTGCCAAGGATAGTATACTTTAGACAAATTCAGGTTGAGTTTTGGAGCACAAAGGAGCAGTAATTTTAGTTAGCAGTGTGCTAAGATCATTTACAATTTCCAAAAGTACAATATCCAAAGAAATGTCGACCACATTACATGAAAGTAGCATAGAGGTATGCCAACATTCTCACCACTGTGCATGTTTTAAATGCAAACAACTTCACCTTATATACATCACTCTCTCAAAAGTACATAATAACTGGTGAGCGCCACCATAACAATTCATATCGTTAACATCTTTGTGGGCCTTTTTTGCCAATTTGTTATTGACAGAGTTGCATTATTTGCTTTGTAGACAAGAAAATACATACACTATTTAACATTATTGTAAATATGTACGTGTAAGCTTCATTTAATGGATCTTGTCTTTGTATGGAATATTGTAGCATGGGTGGGGACCTAGATTACTAAAATTACGAATCTTCTCATAGAATACTACCTCCTAAGAATGAATAACGATAACGTATTTATGTGCAGTGAGAGAGATCTTCAAACAAACGAGGTGAAGGCAAACAAAACAGTAAAAAAGAGAAATTAATGCATGACACGCTAGTTCTGTATCTTTATTATTTTTTTAGTATGCATTTGGTATGCATTAATTAAGATAAAGAAATATATTTATCTGCAAAACAACATCCCTTACTGTTGCAAATTATACGAAAGATGATCAGCTTGATAATAAATTTCATTTGTTTTTTTAAATATATTAAACATTCTAATGCTATTAGGGATCGCATAAAACATAATAGGGTTGAGAAGTAAAACAAATTGTGCATGGAAAGAACAGAAATCCCCAGAGTCTTTAAACTTCACTAGGTCTACACAAAGGTTTCCAATACACGTAAGGATTAATATTTTTTTAAAGTCAACGTCACTTTAAAAATAGTGCACAAATGTGGGACAATATCGTAGTCTCACTTCTGCAGTGAAATGTTGTTTCAGCTTCATTATTCTAAAGATATATATTTGTCATGAGAACTGCCATATATGCTCGCTTGCAAGTCTGATCCAATTGTAAACAGCATAGAACCTGATCTTCCCTAGCACGGGCAGATTAAGATCTATATGAATGGTTCTACTGATTACTCCTAACAAAGTGCATAGACCTAGATCTGCATGTGCATTATGCGAGAGCGAAGCTGGGTACATGCAGATTGCTGTTGGATCCAACTTATAAACGAGTGTAATAAAAACTAGAAAAACAATTCACTACACATTTAACGCTTACGTTTGACCTAGACCACCTGAGGATTAAATCCGTGATTTAACGAAAAGTCATTTAACAGATGCATATTTCAATTTATTAAAAACGATTTTTGTAAGGACAAATAGTTTATCAGATGCTAATAGGTGATTGTTTGAAGTGATAACTAACATTGCTAATATTCAAAATATTGTATGCGTTGGACAACTGCATTTTCTAACTGCAATTTAATCTATTTATGTGATGTTTTGGTCAGCTATGTAGCGCGTCTAATGCTAATCCAGTTAACCTGGTGTCATTTTTGTGATGTGCGAGACGTTCTAAACTTCTTTTTACCATTGCAGCAGTAGCAGCTCAATATTGTTGCGGCACTATCAAATTATCAATTTTACGATCAATTCTGTCAATGCAGTAATTGTAGCAATTGCAATGATAATATTTAATCGTTGCCAAAATATGTTTAAGGCTGGCATCGTTTCAAAGAGCGTTTATATTCGATACGAGGATGTTATTAAACTACTGCAACCATATTCACACATCGATGTGACATTTTATTTTACTTTGAAACGGAATATTTTGCTGTTGCTTCTAATAAATATTGCTAGAACGTTACTTAAATGAATCTGTCGTTGCAAGACACATTATATCGATACATCAGCAATTTTACTGTTTTATCGGTATCTTATTTACGTTTGTAGTAACCTAATAATTAATGCTAGAGCAATAAAATATGCTATTGCTACCAAAATTTCGTACTTGCATCTGAATATATTTAAATTTTGTTAATAAAGTCTGTGAATATCTTTGCAGCTGCAGATGATTAATCTTATAAGTCGGTTACAATGATAATTAGATATCAATGCAACGGTATTTGGGATACCGTCTCATTGGTACCCGTAGCTTCTAATCTTTTGGTGCACGATATCTCCTCGTTTAGAGAAAGCAACTAGATGAAATTACTGTAAACAGCCAGACCATGTACAATTGTTTGAAGCTATCCATTATGTCTGATAATAGATGTATTAACGAATCACTCATAAGTTTGCTTTTTGCGCAATGAAGATCTACAAATATCAGATGACATCTAAAGTTAAACGGTCTCCATTAAGAACAATTTTGACAGTTACATGTGTAAATAGAGCTACAATATATAAAAGGTTATGTCTACTGAAAAGTGTGACCTAGTAGATTGTCGCCTTATTGTTTTATTCCTTTTATTATTATTATTTGTTTTGCTTATATAGTTTTTATGACAAATATAAGTGAAAACCCATTGAGAATACTATAATTATACCTCGAAGTACTTTAAATTTTATTCAAAGGGAAATCACTTGCATTAAGTGTAAATAGAAATGGGGTTATTTCTCCAGTTAAGAATTACACCCTAAAATCATTTATCAACGAGAATTTCAAAATTTTCTTTTAGTACCTAAGGTCATAAATTTATATACGATTTTGATTGTTCAACTGTTTTGGAAAAATTTACATAGTAAATTTATAAATCCTGTCACGAGAGATATATGTTTTAAAACCATCCAAGTCCGTCAACTAAAATATGTTTCTCGAAACGAATTTCTAAATCTAAATTATGCACTTTTTGTGGCGGTATCTGAGGAAACTGTGTACCGTCTGTTTCTTCGATTATAAACCTGTTTATTCGCTACAACTTTGAGTTATTAAATGATTCACCACATTAACCGGAAACTCTTCCAATGCCTTCTACACATTCCTTAAATCAGTCTTTTTCCGAAGGAAACTTTGTTTATGGAACCTGAATTCTCGGACCTGTGCCCCCTATTATGAACGGAATATAAGCATGCATTATGGATTAAACGCATACGTGCATATCATCATAAGTATATGGTAAAATCATGTTATCCACCTTCTTATATAGGCTCAAATCTAGAATCAAGACTAACTTTTCCAGTTTAAATCTGGTTCATTGATAAATAATGTTTATCAGGATTATTTCTATCTCTGTACAATTTCGACTTTGTAATCGATATTAGCCTAAACTAAAAGTCACAACTTACCTTTTATATTATCATCCATGTTTCCTGTCTAATGATAACTTTACATTTACCCCAGAATTTAAATTATTATTTCATCATTTCTTCAATGTACATTCCTTTGATTATCTTAACTACATTGTATATTTCCACCTGATTCCGTTAGTTACATTAATCTTGTTTTTATTTAATTATAAGTCCCATTGTAAAGTCACTCCTGTGTTATATTTTACATATGTTCGTACACGTATTGCCCTCTCACATAGCTGTCTGCACTTGGGCCACAGGAGTAGTACCGGCCTGTACGTGCAAGAGGCGCTTTCATTATACGTTGTATAAATTCCTTGCCTGTTCAATTTGAATTCCTGTATATCGTAGTTTGTATTTCATCCAAAATTCTGTGGATTGGAAATTTTTGTTTCCAGTTTTAATATTTTTGTTTGTTTCCAGTTATATTTTATAGTCATTCCAATTTTCGCAGTTTGTCAGTTGTTATTCACATGTTTACTGTTGATTTCTTGTCTTCACATTTTAACTTTGTGCACTCGTTTCTTATGTAAATATCTACCTGAAAAAATTGTTTAAAAATAAACTGAAATTAGCTTGTTCAATGGTTTAGTAACTGGCGAGTTTGTATGTGATGTTTTATGAATTGCTTCTAGTTTCTCTATTTCCTGTGTTGGTGTTTGGGTGTCAATATTTTTATCACAAAAAATGCTGGGGACACTAATGATGGATTAACTGAATGCTATATTAAATGACATTCTTTAGCATTTTGCTATTAGCATTTTGCTATTAAATTTCTTATTTACCTCGATTAAAATTTCAAACATTTACCATTTTTCCTGTCATCTGTCTTATTTTCCAAACTGATGATGAATATAATTTTGAACACAAAAAACCAACAGTAATCTTATATAAGGGTGTTTCTGAACTTGGACGACAGCAAGATGTTTTACCCCTACTCCTCCTCCTGTGTTAGTCTAAACAAATACGAAAACGACTTTGTTTGAGGCAACAGCGTCGATTTCATTATCGATTACCTAAATCGAGGACCTATCAGGGAAAATTATCATCGTCGTCGAACAAAATAGGGTAGGCTCAGAAATAATCCCCTATGTAAAGACTACAGCTCTTTTTATTTTATATTTCCCACAAAATGTTACTATACCTAACAGTCACAAAAATTTTACACAGCCACTTGAGATATTTTTAAAGTCTCAGCTTTTGCTATTATATAACTTTCATCATCATGAAATAAACAAGTACAAATTTCATCAAAAGAAGAGAGAAATGTGAGCACAGAAATCGATTATGAAATTATTGATATTTTAGATAATCTCAGATCAAACGGTTATCTATCATCCGACGAATATTATATTTTACACAGTGATTTGATTCGTTAACCGCAAAGAACTCCAAGTTTTATCTATCAGATAAAAAAGGGATGTTATCAACTACACTACTTGATTCATCTCAGACTACGACGGACAGTACAAACTTCTCTGTAGTTTATCATCCACCAAACGAACTTGGCACAGGGACGCAATATGAAATAGGACTAGTATCAGCTACAGTCTGGCACTCAATCGCAAATATGAAAACCAGCATCAATAATGATTTTACATTCGGAGTAAGTACAAAAGATGCTATCGCGTGGAATTCTAATAAGATACCACAAGGAACTTACAACGTTACAGATCTCAACAAAACAGTAAATATCTTATAACCGCTGGCAGAAGCGGTATCTCATCAGATAATTTTGAGCTCATTCCAAACTATAACACAATACGATCAAGAATGACATTAAAAAACAACCTGTTTATCGATCTCAGTAAACAAGATACAATCGGATCATTACTCTGATTCAATAAACAACAGTACGGATCTGCAACAGTTGCAGCAATACCGTATGATAGTGAATCAGCTGTCAGCATTACAGATTAAACACGATTGTATTAAACTGCTCCATTGCAACTGGATCTTATTCAGCACGAGGAAGCCAGGACAAACAATTTATTCTTTTAGTCCTGATGTTCCACCTGGCTCGCTAATGCAAGTAAATCCAAGACGGATAATATACTATGCTGTTAGTGTCGAAAATCAAATATCTCCTATCACGATGACACTGACTGATCAATCCATACGGCAGCTAAAGCTCAATAACGAAATTGTAACATATTATCTGCACTTGAGGTCAGTGAGCTAGCTGATCATAGTCAATTTTATCAGACAGGTTCGTATAAAAATGATGAACCAACAAAAAATTGATCTCAAACAAATTGTAGAAGGTTTATTTGGAAATATATTCTCTAAAATAATTGAAAATGTACCTGGAATTGCAAATAAAGTAGCACCTATTGCGTTACAAACATCAAAAGCTTTTGCCAAAGCAGCCTCCTCCTCAGCAGGTACATCAGCTGGACAAAAGATTGCTGATTAAATCAGAGGCCGAATGACAGGCACTTTGCCAAGTCCACCTATGGCAAGCGACAGGAATCTGAAACAAGTAATTTCTGAAATATCACCAACACCAGAAACTACTGCGGCGTTGAAAACAACAAAAATGCTGCTATCTCCACCAGGCGAAGAAATTATTAGAAAACTTATTACGAAAACACAGCAACGTCCAGATATTGCAGCGTTCTAACGTTTGTGTAACAATAACAGATCAATAATGACTATCAAAAATTATATTGACCTTAACGAGGAAATAACAATAGATAATTCAACAACAGAATTCGAATACGTTGAGTATCTCGAAGAAAATCACAAAAAGGGTATTAGGACGCTTACAACACGTGACTAACATATGTTTCTGTTGCTGCATAAGGCCATACTTGCAGTACAGGGACGAATAATGACAACTGTTGATCCTCAAATTGAGATTGGTGTTAATACTGAAGTAACGTTGGTTAACAACTGTTGGAATTTATTTAAAAGCATCAGCTATTAGCTCGCCAATCAAACAGTAGAAGATATATCAATGCACCTGCCAACGCAAGTACAGTTCTTAATCTTGTTTCGTTTAGTGACGATTACTCTAAATCTGATGTAACATATATGTTCTGGTTTAAAGATACATGATTTGGAGAGGTTGTTTCAGATGAGTTATTCCACTTCACAATCCGATTGATAATGAAGCTAATGTTGCGGAGGATCTAGTTATAGTAAGACATTATTTACTTGATATTGCCATACAAATTGGAATAGTCGCACCAACTTTAGGTGCTAATGATGCTGCTGTAAGGATACACTTAGACATGTTTGTAATGCTCTTAATATTGCTGTTCCTGGTGCTCTTGCAGATGTTACTACAATGTTAGCAGTTGTTAATCAAATAATACCAATATGGCGCGTTAGAAACATTTTATATAATGAAGGCTATGCTAAAAGCCGAATATATACAAGTCAATCTAAACAAATAACGATGATGCTACCGTTTAGCACTATAAAGATTTTAGAGGTGTTAAGCATACACTTATACTTGATCAAGCAGATAAAAACGATTATATTATAGCAGCTGATCCAAATTATAAATTTGTAATTTCAAAATTAGCGCTATGGATGCCAGGTGTTGTTCCGTCTATCGATTACGTGGCGTATCACAACAGCTCTCTCCAAACAGTTACTAAGACAAGTATTTATTGTATTTCAGCGGCAATCTCGACGTGACCATCAAAATCAAAACAGTTCTGTATTTGATAATTCTGATGTCCGGCGAATATTTGTCAGAACAAACTCAAAAACAGTATCCAGAACGAGCAATCGAATGTGATTTTAGAGCTGACGCAAATAAAAACGTTTCTCGTGCATACACGTATCTTACGGAGGCCATGCAAAAATATCATGATGTTCAAACTGGATCTAAAATTTCAATTGAAGAGTTTAGGAAACTTTATCCGATATTTCCCTTTAACGTATCAAAACATTCAGAGAAAGCTATTGGATCAACATCTGATATTGAAGTTATAAGGACACTGGGAGTAAATCCAGGAGTTGTTAACTATTACGCTTATGCGCTAATTGTATCTGATAGGTTCTTGATAAGTGATGCTACAAACGGTAGAATGACTGTCCAGGTGTGAAGGCTCTGTACTTGAAGTGCTTTGCACTTTACAGCAAGCGTGATGTGCAAGAACATTAAATTTTATCAAACAGAAGGCAGAAAGAATTTATTTTCTAGCAGGTGGTAGAATGCGTTGATTTTCTAACAGAAATGACTATCCAGGTATTACGTTCTCTGTGTTTGAAGTGCTTTGCACGTTACAGCAAGCGTGATCTGCAAGCACATTAAATTTTATCAAACAAAAGAAAAGAAAATACGATGAAATATATTTTACATGTGGAGGATTTCTGGGACCTGCACTAGCAACTATTGCAAAACGGTACTACCAAAATTATTGCAAGTACTAGAAACATCGAGCGAGTAATAGCAAGAACAGGTAAGCGAAGTGTGGTTCAATGGAGAGGTTATAGTGACAGTTTTAATAGTTGGATTCCAACAAGTGAAATCAAAAATTTTTAATCAGATCGCTAGGGATCCAATCACTATAAATCTCTTCGTATTTCAAAAGGACGGACTTACATTTCACCGGCCTGCACAACGATGTCAAGTGTTTTCTTCGCGTGGAGTGCAAAACACTCTGCATCAGGTTAAAATTCTTGACAAACAGAAAATAAAATTTTGTATTTTTTGACGACTATAAACTTCTAGCTGTCCGCGATTCATAAACGGTTTTAACATCTCCCAGAATATATGATGTTCAGATATAGTAAAATTAAACTTTTTTATCTTTCAAACAAGATGATATTTTACATTGTACCGAGATTTTGCTGCGACATAAATATGAGCAATTAAAACAAACAGAAGCAAAATAAATGAATTTTGTATTTAAATGTGATCCTTACTCGGCTTTTAACGTGCTACTAACAGATTCTTAGGTATCAGAACTCGAGAAATACAAAAAAAAAAAAAAATATTTATTCGATATGACAGGAACACTGTTATGAAGAGGGGTCACTGCTGTTTGACAAGGGAAGATCTCAGAAACATTAGGAAAATTGATCTGTGAATAAACTGCTAGCAGCGGAGTGCAAAGCACTCTAATTTTATATAAAATATAAAATAATGAATAGATTTGCACCTGGAGCTAATGTGATGAATCTATATCAGCTAGAAGAGGCTGTAAGAAATATGTTCCGCGGTGATAACAACGTCCTAGCTCGCTTTGAAGTATCATGAGAAAAAAAAAAAATTGATCTTGCTCAACAATCTTGAACTCGATCATATACTTCGACATGAAACGATGTCTGTCGAATACAATAAAGAAACACTAAAAAATATGTCAATTGATTGACAAACAGCGATGTGGCACAGATATTAAACATCAGCGGATTCGTGATGAAAGAAGATTCTAACATTAAATCTTTATTATAATGCTATTTTGTCTTTCAATCAGCAACATATTTGATCGATTGTGAATAGACACTAAACTACTTTGAAGCTGCTGTTATAGAAGGAAATGAAATTTTTCTTCAGTTTCAATATTAGTTGAAAATTCAGGTCTGAGAGGATGTTTAAGATTAAACTTTCCCTTTCCTCGTCCTGTTACGTATATGTAATTACATTGTTTGTTCGTTAGTTTTAGGTTTATTTACTTTTATTTTATTCCATTACATGTTATTGTAATGATAACTTTATTCACTGGATTTGACCTTTTTCCAGAAAATTCAGTTCAGATCTTTTTAGCCTGATAAACAAGCAGTAGCTTGAAACATTGTATCAATCGGTGACCTAGATTCAGTTTCTGGTAAACAACATTTTAAAAATTTTTTTATGTTCATTCCCAGTGAAGGAATCACTGATTTCAGTCCAGGTAATATTTGGCCAACATGATAATAGACTTGTAGCCTTTTTGCGTTGCTCGGACTAAGTGATCACGTGACCCCATCACGAGGGTATGAATTGCTTTGTAGTAGGCTCAAAACTCAGTTTCATAGTGATTTTTGACTCAGTCGTAATTTTATACCTTTGGAGCTCAGAGTATTTTTGTTGTTGCCAGTTTGATTTGAATTTTTCTATATTTTGGAATTAATAATTTATTTTCCTTCGGAAACACTTGTGCTCATTCGAATTCTTGGACAAGGACACTTATTGGAAATTATTCGGCATTCAAAAGTCGGATTATTATTCTTGATGATTCAATAAGGAACTGTTGACACGTCAACACAGCAGATTATAGAAGACGTCATTGCCTTCCATCTTGGAATTTCATCGGGATTTTAACTGTGATTCACTTAGGACTTTTTATTGTCAGGACATATTTATTAATTCTAGGATTAATTTTGGAATAGATTCATAAACCGTAAGTCCTTTTTCATAATTTTTACCTTGTTTTTCTAGGAAAATAAATTATTTATTAAATTTTACAAAGCTTGTTGGCTTCACGCTTTTCTTTGTTACTTTTGTACAAGCCTAGACACGTAACAAAGAAAATTGGGGGCCCATCCAGGGGATATGAATTTTGGCTAAAAAAAATCAGAAAACTGTTTCTTTTTTTAATTTAAATTCCCCTAGTTTTCAGAATATTTTAAATCCCAAGTATTATTTCACATTTTGTTTGGAATGTTTAGTGAAATCAACAGGGTTTTTCACAATGTCATCAAAAGAGGAGATCTTTCTTTCAAATACTACCCAGGAGCTGTTGGATAGTTTGAAAAAGATGAATTGCCTGAACTTGCCAGAAAATACGAATATGTAATTAAATTATTTGTTTGTTAGTTTTAAATTTATTTAGTTTTATTTTATTCCTTTACATGATATTGTAATGATAACTTTATTAACTGGATTTGACATTTTTCCAGATAGTTCAGTTCAGTTCTTTTTAGCCTTTTAAGCCTTTTTAGCCTGATAAACAAGGAGTAGCTTGAAACATTGCATCAATCGGTGACCTAGATTCAGCTTCTGGTAAACAACCTTTTAAAATTTTTTTTATGTTCATTCCCAGTGAAGGAATCACAGATTTCAATCAAGTCATATTTGGCCTACGCGATAATAGACTTGTAGCCCTCTCACGAGAGTCTGAATTACTTTGTAGTAGGCTTAAACTTAGTTTAGTAGTGATTGTTTCTCAGTCGTAATTTTATACCTTTGGAACTCAGAAGTATTTTTGTCGTTGCCAGTTTGTTTTGAATTTTTCTTTTTTCGGAATTAATAATTTATTTTCCTTCGGAAACACTTGTGCTCATTCGAATTCTTGGCGAAGACTCTTATTGGAAATTATTCGGCATTCTGAGGCCGGATTATTATTCTTGGTGATTCATTAATGAACTGTTGACACGTCAACATAAAGCAGATTATAGAAGACGTCATTGCCTTCCATCTTGGAACTTCATCTGGATTCGAACTGTGATTCACTTAGAACTTTTTATTGTCAGGACTTATATTTATTAATTCTAGGATTAATTTTGGAATAGATTCATAAATCGTAAGTCCTTTTTCATATTTTTTTACCTTGTTTTCCTAAGAAAATAAAATTATTTGTTAAATTTTACAAAGCTTGTTGGCTTCACGCTTTTCTTTGTTACTTTTGTACGATCCTAGACACGTAACAGTCTAGAATGTTATTGTTGTGTAACAACGTCCAAGTTGGCCAGATGGTATTTGGTTTAAACATTATTAAAATGACCAATAATTAAACCACCTGAAATAATATATTGAAATAACTCAAACACGAATCTATGACAATAATATTTAACTTGTCAGTATTACTTCGTCTAACTCCTACACTCAAATAGCCATTATTTTTTTGTATATAACCTACAACGTTTTTGTTTTATTATTTCTGATAATTCCTCTGTCGTTAGCCTGATACTGATCATAAATCGGATGTGGTTGAAACTAGTCTTTTAATGACAAGTTGGCGATATTATTATCAGTTACCTGATCATTTACATGATAACCTGGCTTCCCCTCTTCAATTCCCTAACAGAACAGCGTATAAATAAGAACATTTCAGTATACCCCGTATCGTCAACACCTTTCACTTTTTTCTTATAACCCGTTGTAGTTCTAATCTCAAACGAAGCTTTAGTTTTAAGATTAATCACTACTCTCTGCATAGTAATTGTACTTCTGGTAAACGTAAAATATTTCCTGCTCACTAACCATTGGTTGAAGTCCACTAAGCATAATCATGCTCATCTTATAATAATAAAGTTTGTTTCTTTAATTGACATTTTCTTATCAAACTTAATTACAATAATGTAAAACTATAAATATAGCGATGTTGAAATTGAGTGATATCGCAAAGTGAAGTTTATTCTCGACAGAAAGCTATCAGTCTAAAAGGTGGCACCTGCATTTCCTGGGTTCAATAATAGCTGAAAATTTGATGATCAACGTTTACTAGTGAATTTCTCTGCCACAAACGTATATCATCTACTTCTGCCAACAATTATATCAGAGTCTACCGTTTACAAGGGTCTGAAAATAATAGTACAATTATATATTCAGTTTTCTAAGCTAAATATCTCTTCGGGAATTCACGATCCTTATTTCATATCAAAATCTAGCCGAATTTTAACTGGGACAGATTTAATGTCGTTGTGAGACAATATATTTCAGAAAATATGGAAAGAATCGACGAGTACACAGCATCAGGATCAGGTTGGATATTTGATAAAATAACAGAAATATTAATTCACACTATGAAATATAATCCATTGCGAGGTACCTCATATGTTGTTGAGCTGCCAACTAAAATAAAAATACTCGAAATGTTGTGTAAATGTCAAGAACAGTGACTACAGATGTTTTCAGTGGGTTATATTATCATCCTTATCGAGTATCAAATTATATTAGTCATATTAATAGTCTAAATTTTAGCGGGATTGACTTCTTGTTGCTGAGAATCAAACTCCAAAATTTGAAAAGCGAAACAAACTCCTGTTATCAAGATGTATTAACGTGTTTGGTGTCGATGATGAATCACCAAAGATTTATCCCAGATACAAAAGCGATCGAGCATCACAAACAACAATACATTTATTGTTTATAAAATTGATTACACGTGGATAAGAAACTTTAATGGGCTTGTCGGAGGTCAGTACAACATGCATAAAGAAAAGAAATATTTCTGTGTCATATGCTTGAACGGATGTAAGTCTCACAAGTACTTGATCGACATCTTGATTATTGCTCTAACGTACAGCGAATATCTATGCCTGGCGAAGATAAAAAGATATTACAATTTACAAACTACAGACACTAGATGAAACTGCCTTTTATAATTTTCGCAGATTTCGAGTCTATTTTACCTTCAGTGCTAGGAGCAGACACTGACCCTGATAAATCTTCGGCAAGAAAAATTTAAGAGCATATTCCTTGTGGAGTAGCATATAAAGTTCTCTGTGCTGTTGATAAACGTTTATCAAAATCAATAAAAATTTATCGTGGAGGAAATCCTTCTGTCTGGCTTCTAAAAAACCTTATCAATGAGACTGATTTTATCCTGATGTTACTCGTTAAGAAAGCTGCGATGAAACCGCTGACAAACAAACAAGAAACTGATCTTGCTGTAGCAAACATGTCATATTTGTAAATTGGCGCTTGATCAATATCGAATAAAATATCATTGTCACATAACTGGTAAGTATCGCGGTCCAGCACATGGCAAACGCAATTTAAAATATACTGCACCAGATTTCGTTCCTATTGTCTTTTACAATTTCAGAGGATATGATTCTCATATTATTGTTGAGGCGTTTGGCAACAAAGATATAATAAACCGTCTGAAAATTAATAACAACGATAAAATAAAATGTATTCCTAATAACACCAAAAAGTATATGTCTGTGACACTAGGTAAGATAAGATTTATTTATAGTCTGCAATTAATGGCAGCATTGTTGGACGATCTTGTAAAAGGCTGCGGTAAGTTTGATAATTTGACTGAACATTTCGGTGACAAGTCAAGCTTGTTGGTACGAAAAGGAATTTTCCCTTATGAGTATCTTGATGATTGGAGCAGATTTGATGCAACAAGTTTACCTGACAGAGATAACTTTTATTCTCGGTTAAATATGAAAGTGTTTGCGATGATGATTATGCTTATGCTAAATGGATGTGGGACTCGTTCGGCTGCAAAAACTTCAGTGATTATCATGATTTGTGTATGATCACAGATTTGCTGTTGCTCGCAGATATATTTGAAAATTTCAGAGATGTCAGCGCTGATAACTACGGACTTTACACAGCTTGGTGCTATTCTGCACCGGGACTAAGCTGGAATGCTTTACTGAAACACAGCAAAATAAAGCTAGAACTGTTACGAGATCGTTTCGTCATGCGAGTGTGTCTGCTACGCACGAGTGCATATAACACCGATTCAGCGCCATCATTTTTTGGTGATGCGTGCTTAGTCGTGACGGAATATGAGCTGGTGCGTGCTGGCAAGGCGATGGGTGCGGTTTACCCGCGGACCTGGGTTCGAATCTCCTTAGAGTACGAATTAAAAATTCTCTAACCTATATGATAGTATTATTTGTATTAAATATTAATTCTGCCTACTATTATATAGCATTCTCCTATAGAATCCAGGGATAGCACTTTCCGTTCTGTCTGGTGTATATTTATAATTCTATATAATTAAGCCTGTATACCTTGATTTCTTTCATAGGAATCCGGAACGACTGTGTAGATAGATGAGAATTACTTATCAGGTCGTCATGCGAGTGTGTCTGCTACGCACGAGTGCATATAACACCGATTTAGCGCTATCACTTTTTGGTGATGCGTGCTTAGTCGTGACGTAATATGGGCTGGTGCGTGCAGGCAAGGCGATGGGTGCCGTTTACCCGCGGACCTGGGTTCAAATCTCCGTAGCGTACGAATTAAAAATTTTCTAACCTGTATGAGAGTGTTATTTGCATTATATTGATTGACAGTGTAAATATATTGTAAATAGTAGGAAAATAATCAAGGGTTCCTGATTTTATTATTACCCTATAAATATAGTGCGTAGCATATTAAACAGGTGCATATACACGCATTTTATTTTTTACTGTAAAATTCTGAATTTCGAAAGTAAATCGAGTTTGACATGATCGACGGGATGACATTATCTTATTTTGTATCATGAAATGCAGTAAGTATTTAAATGGTGGGTTTTCGGGGGTGGAGGTGCAAATAAAAATTCAATTAGATTTGTAGAAAAAGAATTTCTTTCCGCGAGTCTTGGCCCCCTTAAACAGAACAACATAATATGTCACGAGACGTATAAATTTTACCTAACTTTCACTTTTCTACAATATTATTGTATTCTATATTAGCTGAGAAAAAACTAAAATCGCCATTTAAGTATGTCCTACTTCCTAATCCCATGGTATTGTGTTCTTTTTTGCCTTTATTTAATGAATGGCTCCATTTCATTCTTTCTGCGAACGTAGACAAAAGTAAATAGAGGTAAAAGCGGTTGAGACTAGATTGGTAGGATCTAGTCTCAACCGCTTTTATCTCTATTAACTTTTGACAGGCATTTTCCCCGGCAACATAAAATTTTAACTTCCACATTAGTGTACTGATACCGTCGGAAGATGAATGGTCTACCTAGAAAAAAATGTCACTCTCCGAGATCTGCAATAGCTCTTCGAATCGTGTGATAAACAATCCTGGATTTAACTTTTACACTGAGAATATTCATTGGTTTCTCATTCCCGCGGTAAGTAAGTGTGCAGCAATGACACATGTGAAAGTCATGCTTGTTTTTGAAAAAATTCAATACACGGAGATAAAACGTCGAATACCATAGTTTGTACTATATGTTGAACTGGGTGTACTATTGAGAAGGCACCTGTTATTTTGTATTGAGTGAGCGGGCGGCGGTGTAAATTAAAAATTATACTGCATATAAATTTGACTACACATTTTGCTTTTCACAAAAACTATGCCATATATATGAGTTGGAGTTTGTGTACGCAGATGCTATCGAGAGCAAAATAATACCTAGGTCCCTAATTACAATAATCTCTTGAAGATTGCTCAAGGGGGGGGGGGGAGTGATCAGACCAACTTTATGCACGTGGGTAATTTTAGTTTTGGGCCTCAGTACTCGTCGCAAAAGACCGTTTATTACGAAAATGAATACTTGTTGTGGTTAGCTTTCTAAGACGAAGATTCATAGGGGCTGAACATTCTTCACAAAGGCTTTCCAAGATGATATTTGTACAAGGGGTGTTTGGGATCGAAGGGATTGTTAGGACGGGTATTATTTGTCGTTATAATGAGCCTACCAAGACAAATATTAATTGTCGTATCAAAAAGACCTTCTAGACGAATAAACAGTGTGAAGAGCACTGAGAGTAGACGAGGATTCCGTCCAGTTGGAAGTTAGTCCCCGAAGGCGCCCCACAGCCACAACTCTTTTTCACTATTACCTTGATAACGATAAATGTTTACCACAAATTGCATATAAATAAATAGTTGACCTACCAGTGTATGAAGTGGAATTCAACCTTTCTCACAAGTAATACGAGCACGGTAAATACTTCATCGTCTAATGCAGACTATTTTCAAATGTTTGCGTATACTATATTGAACAGATTTTTAATCAACTCAGAAGGCACACAAATGTAGCGACATCCGCAAGCCTGTCTTGCACACCCCCTCCCCGAGAATCTATCTCTTTGGCATTTTTTTTATTCTTTAGTGTATGCCAAACAAGAAAAATTCTGCTGGCTGAATATTTAGGGGAACATCATGATGTCGATTTATGGTACACAGTGAGACATTTGTGGCATGTGGTGGTATTACCCCTAATGGAATCCTTTGATGTTGAAGCAAGTATCTTTTATACATATGAGCAATATGTCTTGACACTCCCTATGTCTATAACAAGAAACAACATTCAAACATCTTTACCTATCTTGCCACAGGAGGGTTTTAAAAATACACAGTAAATATATATAAGACACGAGTTGGTTTTAGACCCTGTTACGTATATGTAATTTAATTGCTAGTTTTAAATTCTTTTTTATTTTATTTTTATTTCACTACGTTATTGTAATGATAACTTCACTATTCACTGGATTTGACGTTTTTTTTCGGAAAATTCAGTTTTCTGTTTTGACCTGATAAACACGCAGTTTGTTGCTACATTATATTTTTAGCTGACCTAGTTCCTGACCTTTCTGTTTTGACCTGATAAACACGTAGTTTGTTCCTACATTATATTTTTAGCTGACCTAGTTCCTGACCATGGTTCTGAATTCGTAAATACAGAGTGAAAATCATTGGTTGTAATCAAGGTCATTCTTGGCTACAGACAGCTCTGTTGTAAACAAATTTAAAAAATCACTTCCAGTGTGGGAATCATTGATTCTTAGCTAAGGCTATACTAGCCTACGTGCTAATTGACATATTATTTTACTGCGTTGTTCGAGCTAAGTGACCACGTGACTCCACCATGTGATCTAAAATTGGGGGTTAAAACAGGTGTTTTTAGTGTTTTCAGTCAGTCGTAAATTATACCTTCGGAACTCAGAGGTATTTTGTGTTGTGACCAGTTCGAGTTATTTTTTTTATTTAAAATAATTTATTCACTCTGGAAAACATTCAAGTGTTCTTCTTCATCAAAATTCTTGGACAAAGACAATGATTGAAATTATTCGGAATTCTAAAGCCGAAATAACTGCTTGAGCTCATGAATTGCAGACAATGAAATAAGGTTCTGGCAAAGTCAAGTTAAGTTTGTTGTCAACATCAACGTTCCTGACCACTTGTTGCCTGCCGTAATATCAGCGCTATAAGCTTGGAGCGAAGCATCTGCTAGTTTCATGATTACTACCAGGTGAGAAAGATTCTCAGTCTGAAGAAATATCACTTCTAGTGGCGAATGGGGTGGTACGTGATGGAAATGGGGTGGTACGTGATGGAAATGGGGTGGTGCGTGATGGAAAACGGCTTTTGCTAGAAAGAGTACAAGGCCATCTGTAATAACTTTCTCCAAATAGAGGGGGTGTAAAAAAAACACATGGGAACGATGCACATAAATTACATTCTCCTCGAACAGGATCGTGTAAAGGCCTCCTCACCTACTTGACAAATCCCACTATATTTGAAACCGACCATTATGCGTTCGGTGAGCAGGCAGCAAGAATACAGCACTGTCATAATTAACGCAGGACGATGACGGAACGACGAAAGAAGGGTTTATGTATTTCATGCTGTAGAATTTGCAACGCTTCACCGAACACGAAGTGATTGGTCTCAATGATAGAACAATCGTGGCGCACAACTCTATCATCGGAAGAGTTAAGGCAACTGGCAAAAGTAGTTTCACACGCATTTAAATCACCATCTGTGACGACGTCCTAAAATTGATAGTTAATAACCCGGACGGGTTCATAAAGACCAGAATCAACATATACCACGTCCCAAGATATGATCACATCTACTGTCAACGGAGTCAGGATACGAGGACTGGTATCCCAGCAGCGCACGGCGCAACCACCCCAGAAGACGAATCATGAAGACATAAAGTTCGATCCGCCTGCGCCCACGTCTGCACCTAGCGCAACAACAACGAAAACTGCCATCATGAATTTAGTTCAAACAATGGAGGAGTCAAAAGAATACTAAGAGCACGGAACGAATAAAAGGGCACATATCTGGTATCGCGGCGGGGCTTTTAACGCCCTGGTTTTACCGCTGGATGTCTAGCGTTCGTTACTTACGTGAGGGAGAAGAAGGTCAAAGAGCGCGACAACTATTCTGATGACAAGAGAAACGTTATTTCCTGCCAGTCAAGGAATGACATTGCCCGTGGTCCACAGCAAAAAGGATAACCTGTACAATAATGGCTTTGTATCGTGTTAGTGCTTTCATTTGTATGCGATCTTTTACGCCTGTAGAGTGGAAAGTTGCTGTGGAACCTTGAAAACCCACCCACCCACCAACGCAAGCACCACATTATGTACTTCAGAGGGATACATAATTTACGGAGAATCAGCAAGTCATTTCTGACAATAAACTCTGGACAAAGAAAACTTGGGATTGTTTGTAGAATCACATCTTTAGATTTTGTTTGGAGGGAAAGATTTACTTTAAAACATATCTACAGTCCCAGTTTTTGAAACCTGTAGCAATTATCCAATTATTTACGGTGCTATATAACATTCTATCGTTTTTTAATAATTGGTTGATACTAGGGTCATGGTCGTCTAGAATTTCTGTTTATCTTTGTTAAATGGTACATAGTAGAAACCTGGTAGCAGGAACTTTACAATAAATGTAAAACAATTGTTGGGTACTAGGATCATGATGGTATTGAATTTTAGTTTCATTAGTACGACTCATTGGTATTAAATAAAGTAACATTATGATAATCTATCATTAGTAACTTAGTCGGAGAATATTGAGCACTTTGTAATTACAGTGAATAATGTGAATAAATAAATCCTAGCAAATATTAACAGCAACACAACTTAAATTAATTCCGCTAAGACTTATGTTAACATGTGGAATGAGTACTTCTGAAGTAAACAACACTACACGATAATGAAACCAGGATGAGGGTCATTTTCCCATCAAATTTATAAACAACCAACTTATTGAAAATTCTTAATTTAAAAAAAAAACAAACAAAGTAGACATTGAAATCAACATCTGTAAAGAACTATTTATAACTTACAAACAAGACACAAACATCTGAGTAGTCCGGCTGGCCTCTAACCTCGTTTACAGACCAAAGGTCAAACACACGTTACAAATTAAATGGATATAAAATGTAATCATAGGCTAAAGCCAACACGCAATGCAAGGTAAAGATACATGTCATCATTGTATAGTAAGTAGGATATTGAATCTAAGAATGTATACAAAAAGAATAAGGGATAGTGGCTCAGGAAATATACCGTGTGTTATTATTTAAGTACACCCCAAATTTCAGGCATCTCAAACAATAATAAATACGAACAACCCATTATTAAATTTGTTTTAAGTAACGTGGATAAAACAAAAGTAAAAACAATGACTTCTGCGTCGTAGTTTTGGTAAAAAAAACCCAATAAATGTATGATTTTTAATAGGTAAATAAATCGTATCCAGGTTTTATTTCTGGTTATTTTTTTTTTACTCAACTTTAGATATAATATTATTTCAAAAGGAAGTTTAACTTAATTTATTTCTAGATATATGAACAATGCTTTCCTATGATGAATATATATTATAAAGCAAGTTTGATCATATTTCATCTAAATGGTTCAGGTATATTAAAAGTTTCACAAAGAAAATTTACGCCTATCTAAACCTTCCAAGAGCCATCGGTGCCCATAAGTAGGCCACCCAAGGACTACCCATTGGCAAGTCAAACTTCTAAGTCTTAAGCAAAAATATTACCCAAAGTGTACAAAATTACTCTAAAAAATTGGTCATATTTTGTATGCTGGAGCAAAGTAGTATATAATAAACAACAGTCCTGATTAGTACAATAGTTTGTAATTGCCATGGTCTGAATCAATATGTGGATGATATCTACTTTCCTTTGAGTGACATATAAGGAAACATTTCACGAGCGAAATGGAAACATTGTATTGTCACGACAAACAAAGAAATGAATCACAATATAAATTGTTTTCACTTCAAGAGTGAAATATTTCCTTATATCTGCTAAAATAATAACTTGTATTTTATTATATATGTTCAAATGCCAAAAACATCTTTCTGCATAGATTTGTTGTCGCAAATATGAGCCAATGCGATTAACGGCTGCATTACTGTATCACTGCATAGCTAAAGATTGTTTAACAATATTGTTAGGACAGCGACATTTTACAAATTAAGTTTGAACATATGATGCTTCAGACTGTGGATTTTGTTAACCTAATGACATTTTACATACAAAAGAGATTTGTATTTTTGCCAACACAAATTGTGTGAATTGATTCAGTGAACATTGTGTTTGGCGTACTGTAGATACATCATAGACGTCACATCCGACAGACGTCTGGGGGTAATGTCTTTGAGCAAAGGGGTTTAATGACTGTAAGTTTACTTGTAAGGGGGTTATGGTTCTTTATTTTGTTTTATATTTCTTCATTCAAACGCCAATTATTGGGTAGCCTTGGCAAGTTTGCAGTCATGTTAAGTAACAGACGCTGCATCCAATTTTCAATTGTCGCATGATGGCGCTTTCCCATAGATTACATAAATGTATACAAGAGGATCACAGACTTGACACTTTTTAAAACCTGTTATCATGATATGTTTGTCTGTGGGATGGGCGAACACTCGTGGAGAGAATGATCAGTATATGTAGAAAATAAAATAGGCCTTAATATGAGTATATTTATCCAAAACAGTCCAGTATCCAGGTTGATTTTAACGCCGTTATACTATTTTATTGTAAATCATTTTCAATCCTCTTTTAAAATACTCTTGAGTATAGACTAAATTTTTATCTCATCATTTGATTTACTCTATAAAATCTTTCGTTTAGAAAAGAAAAGTCATACAAAAACGTTTAAACTAGTTTCTTGAAAACTGTATCTTGGACACAGCAACACTCCTTATGACAAACTGTTTCGAACATTTGGCATATCTTTGAATCATTGCGAAATATAGGTTGTAATTTTGTTTTCGATTTTGTCTTATGTTTAATTCTACTATTTCTTGTCAATTTATTTAAATTTAATGTCAAGCAATGTGTAATAAAGACACGAATATCCCAACTTAATGAATTTTCTGACAAGACTTATCTCTGCTAAGTTTTTCTTTTTTTCCGAACCAAATGGCTCTTGTCTTTTCAATATTAATGCTACTACAGATCTTCGTATAGAACGTCAGTATACCTAACGTAGCTCTCATTGACATTTCAATAGCATTTAAAATAATAGAGGTTTCATTTGCATATCGGGGCAAAGGATATTCTATATATTTTTTATACATTTGATCTTGGGTTTTAACCTAATTATATGCATTAGAATCTAGGCAAATGACAAGAAAATATATGGCGATAATTGACCATCTTGCCGGCAATTACATTCAGCAGGAAAGATTTGTGAAAATTGAGTGTTCACATTAATTCGCGATTTAATATCCTTCTAAAATATTTCAATCAAGTTTAAAAAATTGAGCCAAAATTTAAAAAGTTAAGAACATTATCTGTAAATAGCCATGGAACCAAATTGTCTTACGCATATCATGCACAATTCGTATATATTCATATAATGAAACCATTGTGATATCTTGGTGTATCACTTCTGATAACAAATTTCTTGATTACATTTGAAATAGTTGCAGAGGCGGGTTTATAGTTGGTATTTAACAGTAATATGGGTCTATAATTTCTTCACTTAACAATTTCTCCATTTTGCCTTTAAACTTAGAAGATCAGTCTTTTAGAGGAGATGATAATTCATCCTTATGAAAACAAATATTTATATTACCAAGAAGAAATACTCCCAAAACCTTCCTAAAGAATCTTTGCAGTTCTATGGTAAAGCCATCTGAGCTTGAACGTTTATAGTTGATCATGTTTTGGACAGTAATCCATGGAAGAAAATTAATCGTTTAATTGAATTTTGTCATGAAAATTATTAAAACTCTCCACTTCTACATCTATTACTTCAAAAGCATTCTCATAGCAACAGTTAGTTTTATTTAATAATTCACAATTATCGAGCAAACATTTTTCTCATCTCATGCGTTAGTTCTGAAGCACAATTCACATTTTCCAAATTGCAGAAGAATTTTGCTACTCTGTCTCCTTCCTCTATTTAAATCGCTTTAGATCTAATTCTACCCCTCCACTAAGTCTTTTTTTATCTATAATTCCTCAGTGTTCATGTTTATATTGGTCCTCCTCCATTTTGGTCATTACATCAATGAATACTTTGCCTCTTCTATCAATTTATTTCTTCTTTTGGGGTGAAGCAGAAACTGTAATTCCTATAATTTGCATCAATGAAACTTCATAAGAAAGCTGGGCATCAATACTAAACTGCATATATCATGAAGGGAGGTTGAAAAGATTTTAAGAGAGTATACAAGCAAAGCATTGTTTTATAATGTCCTGGATGTTTCTCTTAACAGAAACAACATATTCATGATCTCTTTATAAGGAGTCATTATATTTCGTTCTTCCAATACGTTCTACGTTTTAGTTCTTAAATCAAGCCGTATCAAGCAGTGATCAGATTTGTATTCTGCTCCCATACTAACTTCTCGATGTTACTTATCTGTTTATGTGAAATCAAGAAGAAATCTAATCTTACATGCATAACTGGACGTCTGCGTATCCAAGTAAATCGTTTCTTTTCTGTATTTAACGCTCTCAAAATATCAAGTAAATTAAATGTATGTGCCATACTTGCCACTTCCTTAGGATCATTTATTTAAGAATAATTTTCTGTATCTTTATAAGGGTGCATAACTAAATCGCCTGCCATAGTTACATACGCAATCTGATGTACGTTTTTAAATGTACTCATTTATTTTAATTAATCTATATAAAATTCATGTCATTCACAGTAAGGACCAAGTGTTTTAACCAATTAAAACTCTTTTCGTTTTCATACATGTCAATTTAACCTATTTCCATATGTATATATTATCAAACTGGCTGATTTGTACTAAAATTATTATATGTGGACACCATTTGTGCCTTAAGAACATCAGGAACATAATGCCTTGTTAGGTGATTCTCTAAACATTGATAATTGACTGATATGATTTAGCTAAAATTATCTAAAATCATATTACAAGGAAATGATTTTGCAATACGTATTAGTTAACACTATTGCCGATACCAGAATGTTTTAACAGGAAATCTTCCTGTTGCTTCAGTTGGAAATGCTTTCTTTTGAGCAGATATTTTGAAATTGTGTGCATGGAAAAACTATTGTTATTTTATCTTTGATGCACAAAAATTATCTTTCATGGGAATTCATACAGGAAATAAAGAGAAGAGCCAAGAAAAAGACATTTAGTATATAATACATAAACGGCAAGAAATGAGATACAAGCAAGTACACAACTGCTTGATTAATAAAAATTATCAAATCTTCCGGCTCGCCTGCATCATTGCCTAATATTGCTAAACAGTGTGAATGGACAAATGGAGCTAATCCAGATGTTTGCTAAATTGTATGTTACATTGCAATTCAGGCATTCAGCTAAACCTTCCCTATTAAAATCAGAGTTATCTGCTCCTGACAAACAATTAAAATAATAAACAAGAAGCAGATGAAAAAAGATGACAGTGTATTGCATACATTCTGGGTTCAGTGTAATGTAAAGGAAAGAAAAAAAGATATGGTGGCTAACTGGGGAAAATGTAATGAAGCATGGCTAAACTAAACAGGATGGGGGAGGCGAAATTCAAATAACATGTATCCTTTATTTTATTTATTTCACCTGTAAAACTTAGGGCAATGAAATTTATCTGTAAATCAAATGGAGCCTGCATTAAATATTCTGCATATATTTAGAAAATAAAAGTAACGGCATTATGTAAGAGAAGCATATTTACATGGAGATGTTTATTGTTATCCTCAATAATGGTATGCTTCAAATTGACTATACCAAATACATATATGGATAATACCTAATGCATGTATGGGCTATACCTTCAACATGTTTGTACTATACCAAATACATGTATGGACTATACCTAATACGTGTATGGACTATAACTACTACATGTATGGACTATTCCTAATACATGCATGCACAATACCAAATACGTGTGTGGACTACACCAAATACATCTATGGACTATACCTAATACATGAGTTGACTATACCTACTACCTGTATGGACTATACCTACTACGTGTATGGACTATACCTAATATGTGTATGGGCAAACTTCATCAATTTTTTGAAATTATTTTTCCTTCTCCTATTCATCCTCAGCTTGAATCAGCCTGAATTAATTCACATACAAATGTGCCAGAGGTAACACAAAGAGTACTGAAGGGCATTTGCTCTATAATATAAATCAAGGCTCTAATCAAACTTCACAAAAGTATTTTGCTGCCAGTTCTTTCTAGCCTCCAATACAAGTACATCTCAGTCTCTTTAATTCTTGTATTAAGTTTATTAATTGGATTATTGGAGAGTCGTAACTTACAAGAGAAAAGTGCAAGCTTGTTCCATACTTTCTTTAGGAATTGAGGTAAATAGCATACTATCCTCGGACCTTTGCGTAGCTGATTACCCACACTCAGCAACTCCTCTCTGTTCTCAAAAGTATAAATCTTACTCTGATTTAGGTTTGGGTGTAGATCGGACATTCGGAAACCTGTGTACATTAGTCAACTACATGTTTTCTACATGTTCTGGACCAAGTTCGACTGTCTCTTTAAAGAAGCTTCTAACAAACCTGGTAGATATTTTCAGACCTTCCTTGATCTGGCACACTTTCTTGTGTGCTTTTCAAAGGTGAGAAGCCTCTTATCTAGCTCCTTCACATCTATTTTGGTTTAATTCCTTAATACAGTTTCCATTACGGATTCTCCATGCACCTCCATTCTCTATAATTTGTTCCGTCTCCAACTCCCGTGCACTATCTGATAGAAACTGCATACTAGTTTCTGCTTCCTTCGTTATCTCCTTCACGTGTTCTTCCTCCCCATGCTAAGTTCTCCAAAACCGCACTAATCCCTGATTTTAGATCTTGAAACAACTTAAATTTTGAATCTATGATATTGTTCTTAATTAAAGTAAAACCTCATTTGTTTTGTCTGTTTATTGTCTATATTTCGAAACAACTGATGCATAGATCTGCCTCCGCACAGGCAATCGTTAGTTTAAATTTGAGAAATATTGACTTACTTATTGAATGTCAGGGGAAATGTGGTCCCTTGAGGGGTTTTAACCTTGCAAACCAGAGCATGTCAAAATTACTTCAGTGCTGGAACCTTTGTTTTGTAAGTGCGCAAAGAATCAATCACACATCTCTTCACAATTCCTTAGAAATATGGACAGTCCGGAAATTCGTTTTTTGTTGTTCAAATCTGACTGGCAGGCCTACGTCTGGGAAAGAGTATCCAAAGTAGAAAAAAGTACAGTCTTCCAGTAACGTTAACTCCTGCCTTAGTACCAAAATAGTATGCCTTCCAAATTAAATGGTTGGCCTTAAAGAAAATGGCGGCTGAAATCTGTCTGAAACTTTTGAGACAGGTGCAGTCAGTCCAGGTTTTGAATTGACTTCAATGCCAAGACTAATGGCTGGTTTCGAATCCTATCGGCAAGTAACTCCAGTAAAGACACATATCATATAATTATGTTTTCGTTTTATATAAAGTGCAAAATAAAAATGCCTCGTTAATGATTATATATTTGTGCATGATGATAATGGGTTGTTTACTATGGAGGAACTATAAACACTGGCGGTGAGGTGGGATGGGGTGAGGGTAGGAGGAAAGCGACGTTGTGATTGCATAGTTTGACCCATTCTCCAACAACATTGCATGTAATATAATATCTAACAGAAAACAAGGATTTGTACGATACTTTTAATTTTGTACATAAGATGCATTTTCTTGCTTTCTGTAATTCATCAGTTGATTTAGCTACGGTAAGTAGATGAGTGCTTGAAGGTTTTCTTGACTATTTACATACCCAGGGGAAACTAACTGGCTAACTTAATTTGCAATCCAGGTCCTCTTTGCCTTTGCTTGGTCTTTCCTGGAGAAGAGACAATCGTTCAAGACCAACATTCTTGGAGGCAGACCGGCCCTATATAGGTAAATATTCTTTTGTTCAGGCGGAAAATTGAAAGGTGAGGTTAAGTAATATATGCATGTGAACACTTACAATAATGTTCAGATGATGAGGTATTTAATATTTTCCTATTTTATATTCCTATTTTTCATTGTAATATTCAATTTTTATTCCATTGATTATGATCGTAATACACTATTCTATACTTAAAATAGCGTTTATAAAGCCGTTCAGGCCCATGTCTTATAGGACGTTAATACTATAAACTTCAGTGACATTTTAGGGTGTTCTAAGCTATTGTCACCTTTGCTTTTTTCACAGCCAGGTTTGTAATGTTGAACACCAGAAAGTATTTTAAAATAGAGTAGACTAACATGTTCGAGTAGAAAGTTTATACTCGCACGCAATATACATTTTCCTTGGTTCATGTTTTGTATTAACATTTAACAGTGGTCACAACCCATTCCCAGTGTGTTATTTTAATGTTATTGATATTCCACAATTCCACTTAACCTTCTCTCAACACATAATAATAGCATTAACTAAGATCAATTGCATGTTACTTACTGTTAACTGGTAAAATTGAATCCACTTCACATAACATTACTTGCAAGCCTGCCCCCATCTCCCAATAAACAACAATACAACAAAAAAAAACCAACAACAAAAAAAAAACAAAACAAAACACAAAAAAAACCCAAAACAAACAACGTTACTAAAAATTAGAAAGATATAGTAACTTTCACTTTCGACAACTCAAACAATGCGACATGGTTGAGCTGAACGTTTGAAAGCATCATCCCCTAAGTTAATCCAAACGGCGCAGATCCTCCCAAATTCAAATACTTGTCATACAGTGATTTGAGCTTGCGTGAACTAACGGCCAAGAGAGCTATGTTGTGTGGAGAATAAACAAGTAGCAAATTGATTCATAGTGGATAGTTTGTGCAGAGACCAGACACAGGGGAATTTCCTGGACCCATATATTTAGAATGAGAAGAAAATGTAATGCCAACAATCATAACCAGTGAGAAAAGGAACGCAGTGGAAGCAAATGCAAAAACTCATCACATGATAACGATGAGTAACAGGAGCGTATCAGTTTATTGACAGCATGATTGGGAAGAGTAAAGTAAAAACAAAGAAAAGCGTCCTAAATACGAACAATTAACTCTAATGTTAACCTTTCAAACAGATACTTCCGCTGGCAGAACACAGGCTTTACAAATTCAAGACTCACGCAGTGCCTTCTTGTGGCACCACAGGTAGTCCTGTCAATCAGCCGCAAACATGTACTGATACTGACTGACGTTTAAGGGATCATATCGCCTGTTCATTCAAATGTGCAAATCTGTGCAGACTCTTGTCCACACACATCTGTGTACATTTTAGACCCTTACCGGTATATCTCGTGTTTCTTCAGTTCCGGAAGGGTCCTTTCAGCACTATGTACAGCATAAAGCACGTGGTATAACACTAGCCCTACTTAGTGTGGCCATATCAGATTTCATGCTTGTGTTTGGCAACAAATTGAAATAACTCTTTTCTTGAGACATTGAGCTCAATAACGTGGAATTCCAAATTATTGCCGTCTTTCTCGAGAAATTGCATATTGAAGTTAGTAAGTTTGAAGTCAAACCTGATCGGATTTTCAATGATGTACAGGAATAATGTATGCCTCGCACAATTGAAATTTACAGCATTAGACTCTTTAAGACATTGAAATATTGGTATTTGTTCATTTTTTGGTGGGGGGAGCTAGTCTAAGGAGGTTGTTTTTCTTTTTCGATGTCACACAATGTCATCACATCAATATATATATACTTATATATATATATATATATATATATATATATATATATATATATATATATATATATATATATATATATATATATATATATATATATATATACATTGCCTTAAGTTCTAAAGGTACTGTTGCTAATGAAGCAGTTTGTTTCAAAGCATAACTGTCAAACAAATGATAAATAGTATTAAACAGTAACCGTATTTTGAAGTTAGAAATGAAGCTATTATTTCTGTCATCGTTCAAAATTATACGTCAAAACGAACTTATAGATGTAATAACTTCTCTTGACTTAATCAAAGTTGCTGGAACCTATCAAATTACTTATAAGCTGTTACAATATAGCTAAAGAAATATCCGTGCCCTTGCAAATATTTGTCAGTTGAAACAATTATGTTCCTGGCACAGTGGTAGGTCATGACATGCCAATTTTGAACGAGGAGACGAAACCATATTGTGTAAGTATAGACCAATGTGTGTCCAAGGATTTTGGAAGAATTTGATTCAGAGATGTTTATTTTATGTATAAATATATATATCTGGATTCTTTTCAGGCCATTCAACAGCTCGAAAACAAAAAAAACTTTTTAAAAAAATGATTCATTGTGCGATACCAACAAGTTGATTGTGCGTCGGCCTCAAAAGTTGCCTTCGATAAGAAAACACAATCGCCTTAGCTTCGCCCCCAAAAATACGAACAAATATTATTTTCATGCGCCTGATGCTATACATTTATATTGTGCGAGGCATAAAATATTCCTGTACGCCGATGAAAATCTGAACAAGTTGACTTCAAAACGCTTTCAACATCTCAATGTAATTTCTCCAGAAAACCGCAATAATATTTGAAAATATATGTTACTGAGCTTAGTTTCTCAAGAAAATGATTATTCCAAGTTGTCGTCCAGCATTACAATGGAACTCGAAATAGCAAAAGTAAGTAGGGTTATGTTAGTCCACGTGCATTTACAACTTTGTCAAGCAGAGGATTTGATCCGGAAATATTCTGTATAAATTGCCGATAGAACCCTTCATCTGACTGTAAATCAAGAGCCACTTGAAATACTGATTAATATCTAAAATGTACGCCGATGTGTGCGGACTATAGTGTCTGCAGAGATTCGCACATTTTAAAGAGTAGGCAACATGATCCACTAACCTGTCAGTAAGTACAGGTTTGGGAATGATTTATCGAACAAAACTTCATGGTAAACTCCAGAATACTTCAGAAGAGCATGGCGCTCTGACACTTGATATTCAAGCCAATAGGCAAGTGGACACGCCCTGCCTTTCGTCAAGCAAGCCACACACATGTGTCAAAATAACACCCATGCCTTGTTATTAAGACTCAGGACAAACGAAGCCCTAGCATCTATATGGATCAAAGCCTGAAAACCTGCCACGCATCAATAAACACAGCATACCAGAACAAGCAAAATGCTGCAGATGTCAGAGATTAATTAACAGTTTATACCCGAAGAAAGTCCAGAAGGACGATTGAAGAAGTATGCAGCGCGCCGTGCTCAGTTATCAATGAGGCAGTCATAACTATATTTGGTTGAAACATGGCAAAGACAGGTTCGAGACGCACTCATAGAAAATGGTGTCACTGATACGAGCAACGAAAGCAGCCTAAAGCCCAGCCTAAATCCAACGCAAAAATATTCTGGGATTAAAGTCGGAACGTTTGCAATTCAGAATACTTCTAGATAGTGTGCATACCAGTACTAGGAAAAAGTACAAACCGAATCACATACACAGGAAAACTCCACGCCATGTACAACGGGATCAAGAAGACCATCGGCCCCACTATCATCATGATCGCCCCGTGGAGGAACTGGATAGCGATGTGATAACCAACAGGAAAAAGCAGATGCCTTGCTGGACGGTACACTACTTTGAACCGTATTCAGACGAAACGGCCATCTCCCATCTAACGATTGACGCACTGCCATAGTTGCCTGTCACGGAGAAACTTGACCATGCGTCAAAAGTGCTCGATCTCAACCAAACTTAAAATTCCTTGGAAAGCAACATGGAATACCAGTCGAAGTGCTCCAATGTGAAATGTCCAGCGAGCTAATAAACCTCTATGACTTTCTTCTCCTCTTTTGGAAGAAAGGAGTGGACTAGGCGACTCTATCATCATCAAGCTATGGAAGAATAAACGCGATCGCAGTGACTAGCAACTACTACAGCAACTCAGTCATCGGCATTGAGCGGGAGGGCTTTATGAGGGTCACCAAGAAGAGACTCCAACAATACACATTCCGAGTGCTTCAGTAGAGGTAGCGTGGCTTCAGAGCAGACAGATCCACAGTGGATATGATCTTCTCGCTACGCCTACTGCTGGACTAATGCAATAAGCTGCCGAAAAAATCTGTACATTGTATTCATTAACCTCATTAAGGCATTCCATAAAGTCAGCAGGTATTGAACCTTTCAGATACTCGGGAAGACCCATCACCTCCGAAACACCTTAGCCTTATTTGTTTTCATCTATTTATTGCACGATGAAATCAAGTGTGGAATAAAACAGCTCCAACCTTCTTAGGCAAACGTTTTTCTTTGGCTTCGCGGAGGTGGAAGGCGTCTACCCGTACAAGAGGTCCAACGGAAAGCTAAACAGCCTTGCCAGGCTGAAAGCAAACACCAAACTACAGCAAATCTTGATCACAAAATTTATTTTCACAGACGCTGCAGCAATATTAGACGGCGACTAAAACCGACCCTAGAGCCTCATGGGCTGTATCAGTCATGTCTCATGTTCTCCTTTACTATCAGCATCCTGTGATTACTCTTGAGAGGTAGTCAGCAAATGTTGCAACCTGAGATCTACAGTGACCGACATCCTGTCATTTGACGAAGAGACTAAAACCTGCATTGAAATGGAGGTAACCACATTCTGCAGACTGCAAAAACACATAGGATTAGCAACAATCATTACAATTAGGAATAAGTTGCTGATTTATAGTCCAGCGTCCTCATTATCCCGTGGCAGCTGAATAAGAACTTCCTACAGCTGCTACGAGGAGAATCTCAACCCAATAAATCCCCGCTGTATGCTTTGGAATCATTAGTATTACATGAAAGGACAAGTTTACCAACGTTGATGTCCTTTAGGAGGATAGTCTACCAGGCATCCCAGTACTCCTTAAACAGAGACGGCTGTGCTAACCCGGACACGTGCATATGATGCAAGATGGATCCATCCCAAAGAACATGCTTTACAGCGAAGTTGCGAATGCCAGGAGCTCAGCATGACGCCGAAAAAATTTCTGCAAGCGAGATATGAAAGATTTCAACATCCCATCGACGAATGGAATTTCAACATCCCCATCGACGAATGGGAGACACTGGCAAGCAGCAGCGATAACTGGCGGCGCATGCTACGGGTTAGCGTGGAACATCATGATGAACAGTGGCTGGACCACCTACATAGCAAGTGTCAACTCAGGAAATAGCGTGCCAGCTTAGCTTTACTTATCACAGAACACAGTTGTGTCACTTGCGCAAGCTCTTGTCTTTCAGGTAAGACATTTGGCCACCAGAGGAAGTAAAGTACAAACTTAGCTGTCAACGTCTACTGCAATAATATCCATCGTCTTACGCAGACGGACGGATGCCAAGACCATGAAGAAGTAAATATCAAAAGAAGACGGAATTAAAACATCACAAGACGCTATAGTTAACATTCTAAGCATGGAACTTAGCATTGCGGGATTTCAACGAACATGCCTATTAATAAATGCAACAGCAGTCTACTAATTTCGGCGAGTGAATAATTAAGCGTTAAAAATAAACCATATGAGAGCTTATAACAAGAGAAGAGCCAAAGCATCTAATGAGGATTCAATAAGAAAATACAAATTTATAGATCAACCTTCAGATAAAAGACAGTAAAGATTGAATAAATTGATATCTACTGGTATTCACTCTTGTAAAATTATATTGAATTAAAGAAAGCAATGTAAATCAGCAAGCTACCCGTGGAAACAATTCTCTCGAAGTGCACAAATTGGAGGCAGTTCATAGCAACATCTCTGATTGGACATCAATCGATAAAAATCTTTTATTGAAAATAAGAACTAGATCATAGTAAGCGTGTTTAGTGTAGGGAAGAGCGGTTTCGGACATACTTTTCTTCTCAGGAGTATTGTTGAGCAGTGCATAAATACCTTGAATGGAATGACGTCTGTAAATATAAATACTAGATAAAATACAATCGGATTACAATCTTTCCACGCTGCACTAATTAGTCATTCTATATTGGCAAGTAAGTATAGCGGGAGAATTCCAAGAGGTAATTTTAATTAAAAATAAAAATAGTTGCTATCATCAAAAAGCTATTCATATATTTTACATATACAATTAGCGGGCCGTCAGGTCATGACACAAAAAGTTGATTCTTTGTGAGGCAGCGATGTGTAACGTCTATCGTATTGTAGGTAGCAACCGACTGTGTCATGCGAAGAAGACCCGAACTTCAGAAGATATTATTCGGTTTGGAAGTGTTTAGTTGCTGAGAAGATATCGAATTTGGGGACTATATTGGAATACTATGTTACACCTATTAAATCCTGCATAACAACATAAAAATGAGGCCAAATGATATAAACACATAGCTGGAGCACAAGGAACGTTTCTGAGTTTATATATCTATTTATATTCCTAGGGTAATCAATCTTCTGGATGGCGGAGTCCGTGACCGATGGGGAACTAGTTTTGTCCTTGGAGCTATGACAACCCTTGTCAGCAGTCTCATGTTTAGAACACTTCTGTCCAAGAGTTTTCCACTTTGGGCAACACGTACGGTATGTCTCCTTCTCATCACGTCTCTTCTCCACTCCCTTTCTTAGATATGTGATTGGACGTGCATTATGACATGTATGTGATACCATACATACATACATACATACATACATACATACATTTTACCGCAGTTATAATGAACTTTAGTTATACAATTTGTTAGGTGTACATACATACATACATACATACATACATACATACATACATGCTACATACATACATACATACATACATACATACATACATACATACATACATAGTCACTTGGTGTCCCTTTGCTATTAACGTTTCGATTGGTAACTGTAATTACATGATTACCGTGTGTACTTTTTTTTCTTTTTCCATTTTATTGTTCCTCTTTGTTCGTTCCCTTTAGTTGAAACACGGAACACCTAAATTCGGTATACTTTTGTGAAGCATTTTCTGAATGCGTTTTAGTGGTGACAATATTTTATGAGGAAAAGAAAGATTGTATAAAAAGCATGTACTGGCCATTGGAAAGAAACTGGGATATTCTGAATTGTTTACTTGCGTATAAGTCGTGAGTAGGTGCTGTACGTAAAGCAAATATACACTTTGATTTGAATTATGACCTAATAATCACATTGTGCTTATACATCACTACTTAAAAGGTATTAACTATTTTATGTCACAAGTTTACAGAAACAGTTGCTTGACTAAGGTATGTATTGAAAATACATAAAATAGTTACATTATTATTATTATTATTATTATTATTATTATTATTATTATTATTATTATTATTATTATCAACAGTAGTAGTAGTAGTAGTAGTAGTAGTAGTAGTAGTAGTAGTGACCTTGTTGTCCCTGCCTTTTGAAGAAAATAGTGAGATTTAGTGTATGGACTTCTGTCCCTCCATCACTCTTTCGTTTCCGATCTATAACTTTAAAACCGTGTGAGCTTAGGAGATGATACTTGATATACTTTACATCATCTTCAGAAGTTGTGTTTACTTACCACATCCGGGACCTATCATCAAGGCCAAGGTCACGGCTCAATATCGTATTTTTTCATCAGATTTCTATTCATCTCTGTTATTTTAAAGTAGTTTCAGAATAACAGATATAAAATGGTATACCTTTGCTTCATCGCTAGAATGTGTATCGTGTATAACATTACGCGTGCTCTTTTCAAGGTCAAGGTGGGGTACTTCTGCATCATTACTAGAAGGTGTTATGCACTGCTGTGCGTGTCATATATTTATGGTTAAGGTCTTTGAGATTTATGAATGAAAGGAGTACTTAGACATCTTCACTAGAAGATGAGTTGCGTACTATATTGGGACTGTTATCTTCTAGGTCAAGGTCACAGCTCAGTAGTTTACTTTCCATTGTATTTGTTCCTCTCTACTTATTAAATCTGAGGCTATTTTAGATTAAGGGATGAAACTTGGTATTCGAAAGTTGGTCACGTTTCAAGCCTGCTGAGTAACTTTATTGTTTGTCGTATAGGTCATAGTCACATTTCGTTATTGTGAACTTTTATGACCTCAGGATGGTAGGCTGGAGGCAAAACCAATCACTGAATGTCCTTGTTTTTAATAATTATATTTCCTTTCGTTGTATATGACATATCTTTTTGTGGAATTTTTGTCTTCTGAAACTGGGTCCCCATTTATTTGTTCTCCCTTTGCATACGAGCTTATTCATCATTAATTTAGTGCATCTGCCTCAAAAGAACTCTGTAACATATTATGTTTCATAAATTACACTTTGCCTTACATTTTTGTGTTGATTCTTAATGTGGGAAACTCGTGAAATTAAGCTTATTTTCAATGTAAAACGCCTGAAAATCGAATTTTAATAACTTCTATCTTAGCAGTACATACAGGTTTTCTTGCGCAATATGGTCGCATGATTCATCCAAATGGCAATCCTAGGGGGCAATCCAATGGCATGACTCATCCAAATGGCAATCCTAGGGGCAAACGGCAGCTAGACTACATGATGTTGCATGTTGATATATTCTTACTAATTTTTTTGATAATAAGAAAATATTTAATGCTGCTTGCGCATGGAATGAAATAGTCTTAATGCATATTAAAATATTTTCCTAGGAATAATGCAGTTTTGATCCGCTCTTTTGAGTATTAGATTAAGCAAGTCATTTCTTGTGCAATGGGCTCGTGGGGTGGGGATCATCTAGAAGTATTGCAAAGTGTATGTTTATGCTCTCTCTCTCTCTCTCTCTCTCTCTCTCTCTCTCTCTCTCTCTCTCTCGTGTAACAAAATAAATAATTAAAGCATGAACATTGGACCAAATAATCGGAGAATCTCAGGGCCGACATCTTTAAGATTTTCAACATATTTTTATAAACACAATCTTTCAAGAAGGTGCTAAAGATCTATCAAAGAGGTAACATTTGTTTTAAGCAAGAAGGATATGTTGTGGAATATCAATTATAATTTTCGGCATTGGTAAGACAAGGTCTCTCATATACAAGTTTTTAAGTTAAATAAAAGAAATAAATGTAGTGTGAGATCCATTATTGGTGATCTTGATTTTAATTTGAACAATATTAGGAAACCCTTATTGAAAAAATACATTCACATTAATTCTGATAAAAATATGTCACTTTCCTCTCTAACCATTTTAAGAAGTATCTGTTAGAACCACAAAGCATACTAGAAATTGAAACCTAAAATAATTTGCAGAGCATTCATTAACTTTTGCAGCCCTCAAAATTATAAATCATGCCAAAACTTTACAAACAAGTTTGAATTTCATATAAAAAATGTTCATAAGATATCTGGACCGTGGATTAAAAGAAAAATAAGAAATCTGGACCGTGGATTAAAAGAAAATTTTAATTGGTTTGGAAAAACAATGATTTTTAAGGTTTATATTTGCCAGAAATCGATACAGTTTTCTTGATCTGTAAAGTCAAATTGATAAATAAAATCATATATGTACATGATAGGGTCAGCAAAGAACCCTAGACCTAACGACCCTATCCCCTCATTTGTTGCTAAAATTGGTTGTGCTCAGCTTTTGTTTCGCTTTAAAAAAATGAATATGAAATTATAGAGTGCAATGTCACCTGCTACGTCTAGTTATAAGATCTTCATAATCGTGACAATATTAGTTAACCAGAGTTACTAGTATGGAGAGGTTCACCAGATGCCACCACTTCTATGACATGAGTCAGAGAGAGAGAGAGAGAGAGAGAGAGAGAGAGAGAGAGAGAGAGAGAGAGCAGTAATCCAATTTTATTGTGTGGAATAGAGTTTTTCTAATATTTCTGCCACTCACATAGCAATAGATGAAGTATTGAATTAGAGCCAAGAAATTATTCTGGTCACTTTCATTTAGTTCGGAATTTAAAGCAATGTTTAAGAAATCCTAGAAATTAGTTCAGAGCAGTCTTGCACTGGTGAACAATACATTTACATCCTACAATGCACTTTTAATATAAGTTTGATGCCAGTATGTGAAAAGACCGTAAAAGTTGGGTCCAAACACATTTTTAACCATTTTGTTTAATAAATCCCGGAAATGAGGTCACATTGACGCAATTTTTGGCGCACAACACATGCTTTTTTGAATTGTACCAACAAAGTAAATTTGTTGTAAATAAGTGAAACAGTGTTGGAATTATAACATAAGACAAATGGACAATGTGAACCCTTTTGACCACCTTCTTTAATAACGTGTCAGAACATGAAAAGGAAATATTTTAAATGTACGTAAATCTGGAATAGTACCCATTATTCAAGGGTTGTTTTGAAGTGAACTGTGTATGTGGTTATAGAACATAATTTAAAAAGAGGCTGAAGTGGACCCGAGATTGCTCACCTGGACGACGTCTATCTAATAGCTATTGCATGTGCAACTGGCCAGGAAATCTGGGTCAGCAGTATGCTTTTGGTTGACATTTCACGATTAATTTGATCGCATATATTAAGAAACCGATTTTCAAGACTCCTATGTTCTTCAACTACATCTGTATTTGATTTCACAATAGCATTATTTGTCCAATATTGAAAAGTTTCTATGTCAGCCGCTTTGTGCTAAACAATTGATAAAAATTTGTTCAGCGTGTTCCTTTTTGAACAAAGTTTTGTACATGATTTTCTACCTTCAGTAAAGGCAGCCATATTTGATGGCAGAACAGCACAATTTCTATTAATCTTAAGGCCACTCAAGCTCGGACACTCTCTGTCCGGTTTGATCCAATTCTAAAAAGCGGTTGTTTAACATAAAGAAGTTATTTAGGTTTCTTATTTTATTTTGAACAACAGTAGCCACATTGTATGGTTTATTGGGATCATTTGTAGAACGTAAATCCGTTCATACCACAACCCTTGTTATACAGCGTAATCGAAAGCTGTTGAAACTATTTTCAGAAATGTCCTTTAACGGACTTTCCATTTTTAGTAACGCCTGCCTTATTTGATGGCAAGTAGACAAAAAAATTGCACAAATTTTAAAGTTGTTAACACCTGGCTAATTTCTGTCATATTTGCAGAGCAGTCTCGGAGAAGTCGTTTAAATTTAAATGTTAGCAATGGCGGCTCTTTCTAAAGACGGTTTGGCATCATTTGTATAAAAATTGAAAGGTCTTCCAGCTATTACAGTTTGTGTAAAGTCTGATCAGATTATATTTCGCTGTTTGGAAATTGCTTAAATCTTCTTATTTATAGTAATGTCAATACTATCTGATGATGGATCGGCATTATGTGTGTAGATTAAAGAGGTACTGAGGCCATAATGTTATGTGTCACGTGAATATAAAAATTACACACAGACCCTCTGTAACTATACACAGTTTGCAACGAAAAGCTATTAAATTTCATAGGGTATTCCAACATGCTATTTCTTTATATGGCTTTGTAATGATGCTACAGTTCCATAAAATTCTAAATAATTAATTTGAATATCATATTTGGTGCAAAAATAAAAGTCACTAAAGCGCCCAGCATCAGACATGAAGTTATGTTTAAAAAAAAAAAAAAAAAAAAAAAAAAATTTCCAACCCAGTGTGTACAATACACCATTTTAGTATCTATATTGATCTGACAGTTAGATAGAGGTTGCGTCAGTATATCTTACAAATTGTTTTTATTTGTTAATCAAAATCAGGTATTGATTCGAGATACACATGTTTAGAGGCGTTGAATTCACTGTTTAATTTTATTTAGAAATTAAGAATGTGCTAGAAGCAAGTTGATACGAATTTAATGAGAAAATGACCCTCATCCTGGCCCTGTTATTGGGTCTTAGCTTTTGATATAAATGTTATGCACATCAGAATTGCTCATTCTATTTTAACATCCAAAGTGCTTAGTTTTTAATTTGAGAGGATTTATTTATTTAAATTATTCACAGGAATTATAAAGTGCTCATTAATACATTTCGGACTAAATCATTATTTGGGGATTATTTTGAATTCATATTGAATTTGAGAATATTTTGGACTATATCATTGCGAGACATCAAGATATTTAGCAAATGAACAATATTCCTAGCTATGGGCACATCAGCACATTCAAAATTGGAATTAATTCGGAACACCGCTAGAATTCATTCGGAAAACTTTGTACTTTGAACTTGTGACACAACTTTTAGGACTGTTTTGGATTTAAATCACAATATTGTCAGTTTTTGTTTTAAATTTTCACGTTGTACTCTACTGAAATAACTTCTTTGATAACGTTTACAAAACTTGTTGGTTTTTGATCATTTCTGTTACCTAGTTTTAGATCATAGAGTCGTCACGATTAGCAATAAATATGATGACAAATTATCTCCTTGTCGAACTCCTCTTCCATAATTATTGACTTAGATGCAATGAGCATGGACTGAAACACAAAATAAATATATCGGTATGTGGAATATCTATCAACTGAGTTTATGAACTGCCAAAATCTTTTTAAAAAGCCAACCAATTTTCACCAGTTCCCATTCCAAAGTATCAAATACGTTTTCAGTATCTAAAGTTACTAATATGGCTGTAGAATTCTTTTCTTTCATATCTGATAAGAGATCATTTATTAATCTCGTGTTATCTCTAATATATTTAGACAATATGGTGTTTTTCATAAAACTTTGGAGAATGGCTTGAATAATTTGAATAAAGGATTACATGTGGCACTTTTCTTCCTTAATTAATTCCAGTGTGTCTTCAGTTTAATCTCCATTTTCACCAGTTAGCCGTTATAATCGTTTTACATTTGTTTCTACTATAGCATACAATTTAGCTTCTGAACTTATCATGATTGCTGTATCATTTGTTCCTAATTGATAGCAATTCCAATTTTTAACATAAGGACATCAGACTTCCCATAATCTACATTTTGATAGATTTTCTAATTTTCTTAATATTTTATAGGTAATCTACATTTATAGTGCCTCCCTATAGAGTTAATCATTTATTGTAAATGTAACAGTAGGAGGATGCACATGGTTAATTATCGGGCTTGCAATATATTGCTTTATTATTTCATTATTGCTTGTCTTTACTATCACAATCATTTATTTGCCATTTAATCTTTGTCTTGGAATTTTATATGCATGGTAATTATAAAATGGTCAGGATTGTACATCAAAAGAATAACGTTAAAGTGTATGTGACGAAATTGTGCATAATAAAATACCTTTATATAATATATGAAGGAAAATGAACATTAGCACGTATAGCGATATCCGGAGATGTATAGTTTCGACATTAGCTATTTCAAAATACTGAGCTCGGTTCACACACTAATGCACGTACTTCGAGTTCCCTGTGGATTTGACTAGCCCAGATTGTCTGTATCGTCACAATGTTGATGAGTCTCGAGAGCAAGTGTTGATTTTTATGGACGCAATCTTCAGCTGTAGAGATTCACGGGCATTTTATGTAATCTGGATGCTGTTGTAGACGTGGAAATTCGTCTGAAAGGCGAAATTGGTTCACTGAGTGTGAGGTACCATCATTATTTCTGAATCTGTGCATTTGAGGAACAGTTAGACAGATAGGCATGAATGGACCAGGGTAAGTCATTCCTTCTACTCTGGAAGGGAGATGCGAAATCGGAAATATTTCGTGGTTGTCTACTTGACGCCAAGATATCAATAACTTTATACGTCCCATGTTTGAATTAATTTAATTCACAGTCACCATATATTAAAATATAATTCTTTTGTCACAGTATGTGTAAAAATCATCATACACTCATCGTTCTCATTAATCAACACATTATCAAACACATGCATCACACTTGTTAGTTTTTAGGATCATATATCCATCATTCTTTCTTTAATAAATTTTACACACTGACCATATCATGTCGATTGATCCACGTATGAGCCCTACTTGTGTAAAATTTGATATAATAATCATTGTAGGTGATACTTTCATGCTTTATCATATCCATCGTACACGGCACCATTTGTTTATTTGTTAAACCTCCATGCCTTGATTGGTCCCATCTCGAAACGATATACTTTTCTTATACCCATTGTTGAACATTGTGCACATTTTGATATGTCTGTGGCTGGAATTTATCCGCAATTAGTAGGTTGTCAGATTAATTCAATATTCATACGCATTATAAGTAAACATCACAATCATCTAATTGTGTTTACTGTTTTCTTAGATCCATTTCCACCCGCCATCAGTTCTGTTACAATATGACTGAGTTAAAATTTTATGAAAGGAAACATCAGTGATTCTTTCTCAAGAAAACCTCCTTGAAACTGGATGTTGTCATATCCATGATATCTATGAAGACTTTCCATCATCTGTACATGATTTCCTTTCTCGTTCAGACCAAATGTTTCAGCCAATGCACATGTATGGGGCTTTTCTAGTTTTCGGGACCGATGAATTTATGCGATTAAAAATGATCATCCCCATAAAATACACTTAAAATCGCTTAACGTAATTTCAGCTAGTTTGATTTAGAGCATTAGCCTTACAGTGTTTGTGTCAAGAACTCTAGGCCCACATTTGGCCAAACTGTTATTGAAGGCATTATTAGTTGACAATTTTATCTTATTTGATAGAAACTGCCATGAAATCGAGAGCGTAAATAATGTTTTAGAGGGATTTCAGCCAGACAAAATGGTATCAGACTACTTGGATCATGTTATTATGATTATTATTATTGCAGTCCTGTTGGTTTATGTTCAAGCGCTGGAAGCCACATTCTTTACCCTTCCTCTCTTCGTGTGCCTATCTACTCGCTTTAGACTACTTGGCGGAGTCATAGGGCTTTTGTATGCCCTTGTATGGTAATGAACAGTTTTCAATCTCATTTTTTAAAATATTTTTCTAATTATAATATCTTTGCAAATAACATACCGTGAAATAAGATTGATATTTTATGTTCATTGGTATAATATGATATTTCCCGAAAGTATTTAATACAACTTTCTCTACCGGAAACGAATTCATCTTTAAACAATTTCAAAGTTTGAGATCTATAAACACATATTACACTGTATGACTGCTTTATATTTGCAATTCCTCTAGTTGGTAAATGTAACGAATATTTCCATTGGTCACAATATAGCCATGTGTTCAGGTCGATCTATGTTTATTTCTGTGCATACGGCACAGAGAACTACTTTATACCAACTTCTATCAATAGAATCACATATAAAGTAACAACTGTAAACACTGAAACAGAAGTTATACACAATGCATGCCTTTAAAATGAAATAAAATTGGTTGTGGGTTTTTATTTTATTCTGAAAGTTGAATAAATTGATTATGACAGAATCAAATGACCAATCTTTGTATTTTGATCTGAAAATAAAACATTCTTTCTTTGACTAGATTTGATCTAAATCTGAAAAAAAAATTGTATGTATCCTAGAGTTTGGTCTGTTGTGCCTCAGGTATTCTGCACGCAACTGTTGTATCCGAAGTGGCAGAATTTAAAAAAAAAATTTCGTTCAATTTGCCAAATGATATAAAGGTTATACATGGAAACATTGACGACGCTGACCAATCAATAGCTGACGCGCCTTTTAATGTGGACGATATTTCACAAGCTGAATTATCAAACATTAAGTATGCTACAATTGAACTTTAGTCACTTGCCAGTTGAACAACAGGATGATCACAAGCTAAAAACGAATTAAATCTCTCCTAGAGGATGGCTAACCAGAAATCAAAAGGATTTAAATCTCTAAAAGACTAAGATCTCTTATTGAGACATCTATCGCAAAGCTGAGAAGACCATTAAGGCTGCTGCACTTTCACTGCAGCTTGTTACAAATAAAATTAAAACTATATGTAAATAGATATGGAGATATGGAGGAGTGGACTGAAAGGCTAACGTTATATACACGGACCATAATCCTACAAGGTGAGACGCCGACTCTGGCAGTTATAGTGTTGAGGTGTGGGTCGGTAGGAGATAGAGAGACAGATCCCGCCTCTCCGTATGTCAGGTTTGGTCGCTGTGTTACTTTTACTATTGGACCCCTTCACCATAAACACTTACAGGTTATGCAACGATAAACTCAAAAAGTAACATTAAACTCATAAACATATCAAGCAGAGAACCGAATTCCTAATTTAAACTACAATTTTGATGCAAATTTTGGTAAAGACTTTTTAGCCCAATATAGTTTATTTTTTTCAGGGCAGTCCTATCGCTGTACGCTTTTGTGGTACCAGTCAAATGTCCTGTGGAAGCAAAGATGATTTTGGACAGAAATGTGACTCAATACGACATCAGGACTTTAGATGACGTATGTTTGCCTTTTATAATTCGTAATTGTCGTAAAATCATGTGTACCTTACCTGAAATGAGTGAATAAGCATTCAGGAATCTAGAATTTGCCGTACACTGTAAGTATATTTATGTAGCAAATATTTAACTGCCATAGATAACTCCTTCAATTTTAGGTTCAGAGCATATTATCAAAATGAAACCATTGATCATTTTCACATTCATTACGACACCATGAAGATCAATAAAAAAACTTTCTGGCTTTTTTAAATTACTAAGGTGCATGTCACACAATAAAACAACTCGATAAAGAATAAACTATATATTTCTTCAAACATTTTCACATTGGAGCACTTTTCTCTTCATGTTTTGAACTTGGTGAAGGTTACAGCTGTATTGACTATGATGGCTGAGCTTCCGGGGCAGATCTGTTTCATATGTATTGTCGGAAAATTCATCACCAGAGTGTATGATTGCATTAAAACAGGAGAATATACACGACAGGTAAAATACTTTGCAAGTCAAAATATTATATCTTGAAATGAGGCAATTTTTTCTGTTGCGGGGTTGATCAATAAAATAAGGTAACTGGAAACAATCGATAAATTAAATATGCATGTTAGAAATCTTTCTTTCAGTTATAGTACTTGAGTTTAAAATGTTATTTCAGCGTTCAAAGTGAACAAAACTATTGACTGACATGAGACGATACGAAATTCCACATTATGAAATTGACTGATCATAATACTGCTGTCAGGTCAATAATTATACCCATTTTCATATTTTATTTCTTAAGCGACATTTAAAACGTACATGACCACTCATATACCAATCTTCACATGCTACTTCAATGTGTACATATTAGTAAGGTACGGTTTACATCCTACTCATTATGTATATCCAGAGCTTTCCTCTACGTATATAAGTTCCTCGTATTACCACATTCCTCGTAACACCAAGATTTCCCAATGATTCAATCGTACTACATCTAAATTGTGTGATTAATAAACCTGCTCACATCTTGGTACTTTTACAATGCTGATTTCCTTGGATTGTTCTAGGAAATATTTGCGTTTGATTAACATATGTTCTGTATAAAATGCAATAGTAATTTCAAACTTAGCGCCCAGCATTTTAGGGTCCTTAAACATTTATGTTTTGCTTTTTGTTGCTGTTATGCTTTTGTCATCATCAATTAATCTTAACAATACAAATATTTGTTGAATCAGGACACCAATGAACTACAAACGAAAACTTCTGAAATATATGTCAAGTACTTAATGGATCCAGTAGGCACCAAAGCCACTAAGTCTTCCCGATTGCTCTCTCTCTCTCTCTCTCTCTCTCTCTCTCTCTCTCTCTCTCTCTCTCTCTCTCTCTCTCTGTGACAGTTCACATTCATCACGCCGATTTTCGCATCCTCAAAAAGAGTAATCAATGACTCTTAATTACGCAAAAAATGACAAATCATATATTACATGATTCAGTTTGAAAATCGAAGTTATTTTGAATAAAAATGATAATTGATTTTTCGCGGAATAGACATTTCTCCACTCATTTGAATGCGAACTTATTTCTCTCTCTCTCTCATTCGTTTGTTCGTAGATTCATCGATGCAGTAAGCAAACGTGCAATTAAAAGATAATTATACAAACCATTTTGGTGATAATTTAGATAAAATATTTGGTCTAACTCTCTTCAAGCATTAACTCCCTGGGGAGGGGGAATGAGCGATATGCACTGCAGCAAGACGTTTTGCAGACTCCACTTCTCTGGTACTGTGAGCATAACTTTACCTTCACTTGAATAATTTTTAAATGTGTACATTAACTACATCTTCATACTGAGGACTTAAAATGAATAGATAAATCGACACCTTAAAGCTACAACGAAGAACTATTCCTTGAGAATAGATTGCTGTTTTACTCAGCAATTTTGTCCATATTAAGAAGCTACTTCTACCTGTATTGTACGTCAAAGAGTAGTATAATAAATTGCTCTCTCTCTCTCTCTCTCTCTCTCTCTCTCTCTCTCTCTCTCTCTCCATCTTGATGCATTTGGCTTTTTTATCATTAACTTCCTCCTACTCTTCTTTTCCTTATATTTTAATTATTATTATTATCAGTAGTAGCATTATTAATATTAGGATCATTATTATTACTGTTATTATTACTATTATTATTGTTATTATTATTATTAGTAGTAGTAGTAGTAGCAGTAGTTTTAATGCTATTGTCGAAAGTTGTTATTTCAAAGGTGAAGTTGGATATATTTACTCCAATGAGTCAATAGCGAGAAACTCAGAATAATTATTCATTAAGCAGAAATTAAAACATTTATTTTAGGAAGTTAACGACAATATTTGTCTGAATAGTTAGTTGTTATATGAAATCCAAAATTTGTGTATGCATTCAGAAAGGTGAGAGACGAATTTAGTTATTTTTCAACTTGCATTCGTGGCTGAAGTTTTTTCTTTGTGTTTTAGACAAAGCATTCGGAAGAAATATCTGGAACGTATTACCCACAACATACCCGGATTCACCTACCCCAATCATATCTTTTCCACATCATTTATGATGGCAATACTTATGTATCAGGTAACATTGGAAAAGTAGACAAAAATAAGTTGAAATTTTATCTGAATTGTATGCATGAGAAATATGTAAGGTTAATATCAATTATTTAGCCCATACTTATAAACACAGATTTGTTTAGGAAACACACCCATAAATGTATGAGGCTTCAACAATAAAACTGACAGTTGTATTTTCAAGTCAGCATTTCTTAGTACAATTAAATTCACAAACTTTTTGCTGCATTCAGTTCTAGGTATGTTGGATTTGCATGTTACATTAATTTTAATTTTGGAGTGAACGTCTGGAGTTTTGCTTCCAAATTTATTAATCCATTGCAGTCTAAGTAAAGATTTTTTTTTATAGCACAATGTTCTTTCACATTAAAGTTTAAAGACTCAAAATATTTTGCGTGAAGTCGTCTGTAATCTGTATTGAGCTTTCACTCTTCAAAGTTGTGTCTATGGACAAGGAAAATCTTATGAATATCCAAAGAACTGTCACTGAAGGAGTATTGAGTAATTCAAAGGAGGTAATATTAGATGCCAGATAAATTCCTTCATTCCGATCGATTACATGTAAAGAAATAAACATCATATTCAAAGGCGGCTGGTATACCTCGTAGCTTTTCTACAAAACTACATCTGAAAATACTTCTATAGAGTGATACAGAATACAAAAGAACAATCTATTTTAAATGGCGGAAAACTAAATCACACGGTAAAATACGCAAGATAAAACAGAACCACGTCAAAAACATTGTGATACCTTTATGAACTTGGTTGCACGAACTCAGTAAAAGAAAGTTCCCAGCTGAGTTGGTGCTTGAAACGAGAAACATTTGAAAGCTGCGGCAAAGAATAAGTCGTCAAAATGGAGTTACCCTTAATGAAAGCTATGATGGTGTGTGATGTGCACATGACTTCATTTAGTAAGCATGGTGCAAGAATATGCAATGGTGGCTATCATTGGTGAAATGGCCCGAGTGAGTTCCGATTGATGCATAGTAGCAGCTAAGAAAATATATATGACGTATGTCTGTCAATCCAACTTTGTTCTTGAATGAGCCAATGTATTATTGATTTTAAAAAAAATCCCCATGGTAGTAAGTGATTTACGTTCGTGTATTAACTCCTGAGTTAAATATTCTGTGAAGTTTGTAGTTCATTAAGCTCTGAAGCAAAGCAGTCTTTGAAATGTTCATTGTTCCAAACAATTATCTGGAAACTGTTGATTATGTCTTCCAGGTCATTCTTGGAGAACAGTATGTGGTGTATGCTGTGCAACAAACTTTACACATCTATAGCGAACAACATTTTTCATTGGACGAGACATTTGAAAAGTATAGGATACTATACATAATTCAAGGTTCGTATTGTATCTAATACCAATTGCGTTGAAACATTGCCACATGTGGTGAAGCAAGACATAAATGCAATAAATAGATCACCAATCTCAAATCCAATTTTTGGCGCATACTTAAAATTAGTTTCATTGTGAATAGCTGTAGCAAAATCCCTCTCACAAGACCACTAGCTAGACATAAAATATTCCGAAATGGTCTTGATATCAGGTTTCCGTTTTTACATCTAAGATGAACGTATGTATGTGAAATAAATGCTTGTATCCATGGCTGATGGAAGGAAGCTATGTTATGTTGTGTAACAGCGGTAGGTATTCGAATATTGGATGATGCAAATGATCGTAAATTGTTGCCCCTGATTACTATTTGCACGTACCATTGTGATTGCAGCCCGAGTCCCGCGTTGATAAATAATTGATTCACCCATGTGACCAAACGGTTTACCGTAATATCTGTGTAGGATTGTAATTGATGAGTGACATGGGTGATTGGTTATACTGAATCATGTTTTCGCTGTCAGGTATCATTTTCATGATCAGTTGAGTGATTTTTCCTATAGAATCACAATGTTCAGATTGGTCTGAAATTAATTGTCGTAATCCGTAATAGGGGATGGTCTTTGCACTGGATTAGCTTAACATATGAATCAAAAACAAAAATATCGATTCTTCAAATATTCTTCAAATATTCCAAAAATTATGGAAAGGTAGTCTCTTTTGCGGGGTGGCTTTTAAACAGGGTTTATCTTAGTCTGCACACATATCCGTCCATCCATCCATCAGTACACACACACACACACACACACACGCACGCACGCACACAAACACACACACACACACACACACACACACACACACACACACATATATATATATATATATATATATATATATATATATATATATATATATATATATATATATATAGTTACGTATATGTAATTTGATTACTTGTGTGTTAGTTTCAATTTTTTTATTTTTTATTTTTGTTTTATTACATTTTATTGTAGTTATTATTTTCACGCGATTTTTATATCTTTCCCGGTAAATTCAGTCTATTTAGGACGTAAAAGTATTTCTTCAGCACTATTTTTGGTTCATAGATTTCGTAAGCATCGTGTGAGAACGATTGGCTATTACCAAGGTCATTTCGGTCCACATGTTAGCTCTAATTTGTAAACAACTTTTTTGTATTGAATTTTATAATAAGATTCGCTAAGTTCTTTCATGGCTTACGTGCCTATCGGTTGTGCGCTTCTATTGCGCTGTTCAATGTTAAGAGACCACGTGACCCATCACTCGGGAATTAAGTGATGTTTTAGATGGGTTTAATACTTGTGTCTCAGTGAAAATTAGGCATTCGTATTTTAAACCTTGAGGGTTCAAGAGGTTTCAATTGTTGTTGCCAGATTGTTTTGTAGTTCATTTAGTTTTTGGAATTTAATAATTCATTTTCTAAAAAACTACACAAGTGCTTCATATTTATAAAAGTTCTGGAACAAAGAAATTCAGTGGAAATTTATTCTGGAATTCTATACGGAAACATTATAAACTGTGATTCAATCGAGGATCAGTTGCCACCAGTACAACGACCTAATGTGACATCATCGCCTTCATATTGGAATTTCATCGAGATTCGAACTTGGATTCAATTAGAACTGTTTAATGATAGGACGTATATTTTTTAATCTTAGGATTAAATTTTGGATTATATTCACAAACCGTTAGTCCTATTTTCTATTTTTTACGTTGTTTTCTAGGGAAATAAATCATTTTTATTAAATTTACAGAGCTTGTTGGCTTCACTCTTTTCTTTTGTTACTTTTGTACGAGCCTACACGTAACAAAAGAAATTGGGTGGCTCGTCCTTGGATATTTGAATTTTGGCTAAAATATTTTTTGAGAATTGTGTTTTGAAATTTAAATTCCCCTAGTTTTTAAATCCCAAGTTCTATTTCATATTTTGTTTGAAATTTTTAGTGAAAACAACAGGCTTTTATTCACCATGTCATTGAAAGTGGAGACTTTTCTTTCTAGTCCTACTCAGGAGCAGTTGGATAGTCTGAAAAAAGATGAGTTGCTTGAACTTGCCAGAAAATACGATCTTTCTGAAGTTAAAATCTTCCTTAACGAAACAAGAAATTAAAAATATTTTGATTCAATATTTGGTAGAGAAGAATGTTCTTGATAAAAGTGTTTTCGCTTCGGTCAGTAAGTTGGTATCAGACTGACATAAAATAAAGGAATTAAAAATGAAATACAAGATGGAATTGGAGTTAGGAAGCTCGAGCTTCAGAAAGAGGAAAGGGAGAAAGAACAACAAATGCAATTTGAAGAGAGAGAGAAACAATTGCAGTTGCAATTTGAAGACAAGGAGAGAGGGAGAGAGAGAGAGAGAGAGAGAGAGAGAGAGATAAACAAATGAAATTGCAATTATAAGAAAAGGAGAGAGAGACAGGGGAGGGAGAAAGATAAACAATTACAATTTGAGAAAGAAGAGAGAGAGAGACAGGAGAGGGAGAAAGATAAAGAGTTACAATTTGAAAAAGAGAAGGATGAAATGGAATTTCAAATTAAACGAAGGGAATGGAGCTAGCAAATGAAAAGCACGATCCCACTTCACATACAAATTCCAAGTTTTGACATTACAAGAAATATTAGGTTAGTGCCCACTTTCAGAGAAAAGGAAGAAGACAAATATTTTATTTATTTTGAAAAAGTTGCTGAAACTTTGAAATGGCCAAGGGAGCATTGGACTCAATTATTGCAATGTGTACTTTTTGGCAAGGCCCGAGATATCTATGCATCGCTGTCAATACAACAAAGTTCTGACTAGGAATTGGTTAAGAAATGCATCTTAAGGGATTAAGCGTTAGTCCCTGAGGCTTATCGGCAAAAATTCAGAAACTATAAAAAAGAAGCTGGACAAACTTATGTCGAATTTGCAAAAAAAAAGAGTAGTTATTTAAGACATTGTGCTTAGCCAAGAAAGTTGAACATGATTATGAAAGTCTCGAACAACTTATGTTACTTGAAGAGTTCAAGAACTGTGTCCCTAGTGACATTAAGAATCATCTTGAAGAGCATAAGATCGAAACCTTGGAAAATGCTGCTCTTGCTGATGATGAGTATTCTCTAACTCAAAAGTTCCTGTTGTAAGCAAATCATTCACTCAGCAGTCTACTAGTAGAAATGTATTTCAGCCTAATACGACTCCTTCTAAAACTCATTCTGGCACAACTTCTAAAAATCAAGCTTATGATAAACTTGATTCAAAATCCTTGTCTATTCCTACGTGTACCTATTGCTAGAAAAAGGACACGTCATTTCTGATTGCTTCAAATTGAAATATAGGCATCAGAATCAAGATAGATCTATCCCAAATGCTCTTACTTCTAAGAGGTCAAGGTCGCGGTCATGAATTGAAGGCAATACATTTGTTGGGTCTAATAAACCGCAGTCTGATTTTATTATGGAGAATTATGAACCATTCATGTCGAAGGGTTCTATATCACTCTTGGGTGATTTGGCCAATCCTATCCTTATTAATATTTTAAGGGATACAGGAGCTTCTCAGAGTCTTTTATTATCAGGTACTTTGCCTTTTTCTGAGAAGTCCTGTTCTAATGAGAGTGTTCTCATTCAGGGAGTAGAGTGAGGCTTTGTTAATGTTCCTCTTCATTCTGTACATTTGACATCAGACTTAGATTCAGGACATGTGACAGTCGGCATATTGTCTACTTTACCCGTTGAGGGCATTCATTTGTTACTAGGCAACGACCTAGCAGGAGACAAGGTTGTGGTTAATCCACTTGTAACTGACAAGCCTTCTTTGGATCAGGAAGTTGATCCTATTGAAAAAGAATACCCTGATTTATACCCAGCTTGTGCAGTTACTAGAGCTATTGCAAGGAAAGCTCTTGAGAATGATTTTGATAAGGAAAATATTCTTTTAGCTGATACATGTATTGGTGCGGCTTTTGATGAGGTCACTTTTACTCCTAATTTGGATCAATCAAAAGGTATTGATCACAGTGATCCTCTTTTAAATACTCTTTCTCTTTTTTATAATCAGGGTGACAAACGACAATCACTTGTCGTCGAACAGGAAAAAGATCCTGAGATCTCCTGTTTGTTTCAGAGGGCCATTAGTGAAACTGAAGCCACTGAAGTACCTGTCTGTTATTTCATTAAAAATGGAATTCTTATGAGAAAATGGAGACCTACCCGAGGTACCTGCTAATGACGAATGGTCAGTGAACTATCAGATAGTAGTTCCAAAATCTTACAGACAGGAAATACTTAGTTTGGCCCATGAAACTCCTCTGGCTGGTCATTTAGGGATAAATAAAACTTATCACAAGATCTTGACTCAATTTTATTGGCCAAAAATCAAAAGTGATGTTTGTAAATTTTGTAGATCTTGTCATACTTGTCAGATGGTAGGAAAACCCAGTCAGAAGATACCTAAGGCTCATCTGCAACCTATTCCTGCATTTGACGAACCATTTAGTAGAATTATGGTAGATTGTGTTGGTCCCTTACCTAAGACCAAGTCAGGCAATCAACATTTGTTGACCATTATGTGTGCGTCAACAAGATTCCCAGAGGCAATTCCTTTGAGGAATATTAATACAAAAACAATAGGAAAGGCTTTGATAAAATTTTTTTACTCAATTTGGCCTTCCCAAATCTGCCGAATCGGATCAAGGATCAAATTTCATGTCTGGAATTTTCCAGAAAGCTATGCACGAATTAGGCATTAAACAATTTAAATCTTCTGCCTATCACCCTGAGAGCCAAGGGGCTTTAGAAAGATTTCATCAAACTTTGAAGTATATGATTCGATCATATTGCTTGGATGCGAGCAAAGATTGGGACGAAGTCATTCATTTACTTTTGTTTGCTGTTAAGGAGTCCGTTCAAGAATCTTTAGGATTCAGTCCCTTTGAACTAGTTTTCGGACATACTGTCGTGGACCTTTGAAGTTGTTGAAAGAGATACATCTGTCTAATAAAGATACGGAGCTCAGTCTTCTTGATTTATGTTTCTGATTTTAAGTACAAGTTGTCAAAGGCTTGTGAGGTCGCAAGAGCAAATCTGCACTCTACTCAGGTAAAAATGAAATCAAGATATGATAAAAACTCAAGGGATATGAGTTTTCTGGCTGGTGATAGAGTTCTAGCTCTCTTGCCCATTCCACAAAATCCCCTTCAGGCCAGGTATTATGGTCCATACACAGTTGAAAAGAAAGTAAATAATTTATATTATATCATAAATAATACTCCTGGGGGCGAAATCAAAAACAACTTTGCCACATTAACATGTTAAAGGAATATATTTGAAAGAGATAGCCAAGTAAATCATACAAGTAATTTAGTTGTACCTGTCACACCAACTGAGGATTTAAGTGAAGGAATTCAATCGGACGCTGTTGATCTTGAAACAACAAATCTTCGAAATTCGGAAATTATGAAAAATCTTTACCAGAAACTTTTACATTTACAACTGCAAGAAAGGAATGAACTTAAACAGTTATTATTCGAATATGAGCACTTGTTTCCAGATATTCCTACGAGGACAAACAAACTTTTTCATCACGTTGAAATTGTAGATTCAAAACCTGTGAGACAACACCCATACAGGATGAACCCTCTCAAACAGGAATACTTGAAAAAGGAAATTCAGTATTTGCTGGAGAACGATTTCATAGAGCCCAGTAAAAGTAACTGGAGTTAACCATGTATACTTGTTCCGAAACCGGATAAAACGTTCCGTATGTGCACTGATTACAGGAAGGTGAACAGTGTGACAAAAACAGATTCATTTCCATTACCACGAATCGATGACTGTATTGATAAAATTGGAAATGCCAAGTATGTCACCAAATTTGACCTTCTGAAAGGATTTTGACAAATTCCACTAACGGAAAGAGCATATGAAATTTCGGCATTTGTGACTCCAGATGGACTCTATCAATATAAAGTAATGCCGTTCGGGATGAAGGGTTGCCCAAGTACCTTTCAAAGCTTGATGAATATGATTACCTCTGGTTTAGATAACTGTGATGCTTACATCGATGACATCATCTACAACGACATCTGGAAAGAACATCTAGCCACGATTTGGAAGTTCTTTGAAAGACTCACTAATGCAAATTTGACAATTTATCTAAAAGTAAGTTCTGCCGTGCTTGTGTAACTTTTCTAGGACATATTTTGGGACATGGTCAAGTTAAACCTATAGATGCTAAGGTCAAGGCTATCTCTGATTTCCCTGTGCCTGTCAGTAAAAAGGAACTGATGCGATTTTTGGGTATGGCCGGATACTATCGAAAGTTTTGTTCCAATTTTACTAATATTGCTGAACCCCTGACAAACTTGTTAAGTAAGAAAAGCAAGTTTCTTTCGACTGAAAAATGTCAGGAGGCTTTTGATAGGTTGAAACCATACTCAAAAGTGCGCCGTTTCTCACAGCTCCAAATTTCAGTCAATCTTTTAAATTTTCTGTGGATGCAAATGATGTTGGGGTTGCAGCTGTATTGATTCAAGAAGACAGAAATGGTGTTGATCACCCAGTATGCTATTTTTCTAAGAAATTAAATAAGCAACAATGGAATTACTCAACAATCGAGAAGGAATGTTTGGCTTTAATATTGGCATTACAGCATTTTGAAGTTTACATTAGCTCAGCTTCTTCTCCGGTTGTTGTGTTTAGTGATCACAACCCCCTTACTGTCATCGACAAGACGAAAAATAAAAATCAAAGATTATTAAGGTGGAGTTTGTTTTTGTAAGAATATAATCTTGATATCAGGCACATCGAAGGAAAAGACAATTTGATTGCAGATGCACTTTCCCGTGTATAGAAATATTATTTCATGTACACTCTGTATAGTTCATAAGAGTTTTCTTCTGTAATTTTGTTTTACCTCATGTATAATTTACATATGGTAAAAAGAAAGCTTTATTATATAAATCTTTCTTTTTCTTCATTGGGGAAGTGGTACGTATATGGAATTTAATTTTGTTTTATTACATTTTATTGTAATGATTGTTTTCACGGGATTTGATATATTTCCCAGTAAATTCAGTCTGTTTACAACGTAAAAGTATTTCTTCAGCACTATGTTTAGTTCATAGATTTCGTAAACATCGTGTGAGAACGATTGGCTATTACCAAGATCATTTCGACCCACATGTTAGCTCCAATTTGTAAACAACTTTTTTGTATTGAATTTTATAATAAGATTCGCTAAGTTCTTTCATGGCTTACGTGCCTATCGGTTGTGCGCTTCTATTGCGCTGTTCAATGTTAAGAGACCACGTGACCCATCACTCGGGAATTAAGTGATGTTTTAGATGGGTTTAATACTCGTGTCTCAGTGAAAATTAGGCATTCGTATTTTAAACCTTGAGGGCTAAAGAGGTTTCAATTGTTGTTGCCAGATTGTTTTGAAGTTCATTTAGTTTTTGGAATTTAATAATTCATTCTTTAGAAAACTACACAAGTGCTTCATATTTATAAAAGTTCTGGAACAAAGAAATTCAGTGGAAATTTATTCTGGAATTCTATACGGAAACATTATATACTGTGATTCAATCGAGGATCTGTTGCCACTACTAGAACGACCTAATGTGACGTCATCGCCTTCATATTGGAATTTCATCGAGATTCGAACTTGGATTCAATTAGAACTATTTAGTGATAGGATTTATATTTTCAATCTTAGGATTAAATTTTGGATTATATTCACAAACCGTAAGTCCTATTTTCTATTTTTTACGTTGTTTTCTAGGGAAATAAATCATTTTTTAAAAATTTACAAAGCTTGTTGGGTTCACTCTTTTCTTTTGTTACTTTTGTACGAGCCTACACGTAACAATATATATATATATATATATATATATATATATATATATATATATATATATATATATATATATATATATATATATACAAGTTTGTATACGAATGCGTGATAAGTCGACTGGATAAAAAACAAATGAAATAATTGGGATAAGTGGAAGGTGTGGGCGTGAGCTGTCACTAATATAAGCACTCATGGAAAACCTTGCTTAAAAGTCATGAGCTGATATCAAACTGAAAAAAATGTTATCAGGACAAATCGTCACAAACTTGAAACAGATACTATTATAAAACGTGGACTAAGTAATTATGATGTTAAAATATATGCGAGGACGGAATTAATACACTAGCACTTGGGCATTATGCTAGTACTAAAAGTAATGACATATTAGATATCATCTTTAATTAATTTTGTCTAAACTTTAGAAATAATGTTAGAAAATTTAACGTTAGCTGATGGAGTTAATAGCAAAATAAAAAAATTGATGATTGACGGCCAGCAATTATCATTTGAATTTAATGATGAAATTTCAGGTATCTGTTTTAGTAAATTTGATAGAATTAAACTCTCGTTTATCAGATCAGATGACAGTAAATATTTTGATTATCTTCAAACATTACTTGATGAACTTATGCTGAAATACAATAATTTTCTTGATCCGATAAGTCATGAAAAATATACCAAAATTAATATTGACTTAGACCGGTCAAAAGTTTTTGTAAAAGGTGGTAAGTATCTTCTTAGTAAGATAGCAATGAAAGAATTATTTGAATGTCATCGAAAAGTAAGCGGAAGAATTAAATTTTATTTTAAAAAGCATGGTAATAAATTATTTCTGATATCAAATGTTGAAACTTTAGTTATTAGTGAAGAAATATAACTCTGTCTGATTTTAAAAAAGGGAGAAAATACTGTCTTCCAGCTAGTGTAAATTGTTCGGGGTTATAGGACGTAGTATATATAGCTAATGCAGGATATTTTGTCAATTTCCAGACTCTAAAATTCTGTATGTCTGTATTAATGAAAATCGTTTGGTATGATGCACATCTTCACTTATTTGTAATGTTTTCTTCTGAAGGAAAATACTTATTAATCAGACACCACCCCACCCCCCATAAAAGGCAATTCCCTGGTCAATATAACCTTAGGATGAGAAATATTCTCAGACGCATCATCCATAATGTAAAATTGTCTATCTTAAATATGCAAATTCTTTCATTTTGGCTGCATTGAAGATACTAGCCAGAAATAGCATTGGACTAATTTCCTGTACGGCGTGGCATTCTATAGCTAACAGCCTTTATGAAGCAGATGTCTGTATTGATTTTTGACACAATAGGTAATACAAAGGCGGGATTACATTTATTGATTTTCAGAGTGCGTATAAGTCTGTCTGTGATAGGCGCTGTATTAAGCTAGCATAGGATTTCATTTTCTGTACAAATAGATGGTAGTATATTTTAACCAGATCAAATGTATAAAATCATATATTTTTAAAAATAATATTTTTTAAAGTCATAAAATGTAATGCTAATCTCATAGGAATTTCTTGTTATAGGTAACTATATGATAATTTCTCGAACGTATATATATATATATATATATATATATATATATATATATATATATATATATATAACCGAATGTCATACCTCAGTGCTAAAATGTTGAATTCTCGTACTGAAGGTCTGTTGTTCGGTTCCCATTGCAGGTAAGTTGTCGATGGGTTGGCCCTAAGGTTGCCATTTTTTTTAATAATTGGGGAGCTTCGCGCTTCAGCGGTTTCACATAAAACCTCTCATCACGTCGAAATGAAATCTCAATGCCTAGACAGTCCTCTGAATCTCTAAAGTTTCGTTTCGTTTAGTGATTCGCCGGGGGATGTGTCTATGCAAGAAGCTCTCTATAATAAACAGTACCGTATGTGAGCTCTCTACCTCATTTGAAGGGTACCCCACAGGAACATTCAGAGAGAATGTCAGCCACAAAGAAAAGTCTCGTGGGGTGCCACATAACAGTCATAAAAAGACAACAATGAAAGGACCCCATGAAAGGCACAAACGCATAAAGATAATGAAGAGACCCCAATGGAATGGTAATCACTTATAACGATACTGTTTATTTTTGTACTTTTTGTATATATATATATATATATATATATATATATATATATATATATATATATATATATATATATGTATAGTATATTTTTATTGTACAATAAGGTGGGGGTAGGGGTAGGGGTAGGGGTGAGGGTGGGGTGGGGGCAGAGGTGGGGGGAGATGTTTAATTTTGCATAGCTTTAGCAATATCATTATCAAAAAGTGCGTCAACTATATTGTCAATCAATGTTATTAGATCATCTGCCCAACCTCTTACTCGTTCGTCATTTACAGTTGCGAATAACCATACCGATCCACATTTTGGTGATAAATGGTAACCAACATTTTTAATACAATCGCTTATTATTTTAGGTTTTATACCAGTATATTTTGAAGCTGCCCTAATCGAATTAAATCTCTTACAAACTTTGTTTGTCAGATCAAATCCAACATTTCTTATTGATGGCGGATAATAAGACATTTTATATTAATATTTTATTGTTTAATATGAAATAAATCTGAAGGTCTGGTAAACCTCTCTCCAAATTTGGGAGGGGGATGGGGGTTTCTGGTCTAGAATCCTCTTTTGGCTGAGGATCATCATCTATTCATACTACTCCTGGCCGTAATTGAATAGTCTTTGACTAACCTATATTAGTATTAAATTTAGGAACAACAATTAATATTGAATTTAAGATGAGTAAATGCACCTACATTACCATGTCTAATGAATGCATGCATTGCTCACATCTTGCTAGAAAATACATTTAAACACACAAGGAAAAAACATTGATTACTTCGATTGAATAATGGATCTGTTTAATATGTGGGTGGAGATGCTGGGTTTCCACTCACTGGATGAAACATGTACGTTATACACTCCTTTTAAGCAAATATCTTCCATATTATCATTTTATGCCTATCAGTAGTATGGACTGGCCTTTCCCTCATCTGTGATCCACATGTAAAGTATCTTTATATTACCGAACCTTTCTGTTTATACAATAATTGCAAATGATGCGCCGTTTGAAACTGTAATAAATTTGATAAGCACGGATACTTCATGTCTATGATATATTATTTTAAAAATATTTTGCCATATTATACTCACAAAACCTCATTCACGCATAAATTGTATAACGCTTTAGTCAGCAATGCGCTAAAAACTAGCTTGAATGCAGATCTAGCTTAAGTCATTAAGACATTAAATATAAGTAATTATAACGCAAATTTGGTAATTAGTTATTGCCCTCTCCATGTAGAATCAACAAACATATCTGCAATAGTCTGCAGTCAATGATGACCCATAAACTGACCTAAATGCAAAACCCTAGAAGTAACTAATGGATGACAGTTAAGTTACAGTGGTTTAGTTTAGCAGGTTGGTGTTGTTTTTCTCAGCGAGACGGAGTAACGGTCAAAGCTGAATGAGTCATGGACTACAATGAAACGAGGAGCTGAACCAATGTCGGTTAGGCATGCAATACATGCCACAGATATATACTTTTGGTAATCTGTTGTTTTAATTGTCAAGACAGTTACATACACAACATTGCTTGACTATGAGATTAAATATGTCTGCAGAACCCAACATGACTTGAGAGTATGACAAAAAGACGGACAGGAAGCAATAATACTTTATTTCACTACTGTATTCATGGCGAGGCATACCCTATGTTATAACCAGTATTTACACAGATAACCAGACAGTATACGAAACAGCTTATAAAAGTCTGAGTTACTAAAAAACACAATACAACCATGTATTCCTTCTTCCTACAACTTATTATTTACCAGAACGTCTTTGAACATCGCTTGCGTTTATAATGAATAGATAAACTTGAAATATGAAGAAAGGAAGGGAAAGGAAGGAGTGATAAATGGGGATGAATCAAGGGAGGATTGATAATTGGGGATGATTGAATTTCCCCTATCACGACGATTTTTAACTGATGGGCAGTATTGTTAAGTCTCTTCAGCGATCAATAGACTGACAAATCAAACTTCAAATACCTTCATTATTAAATGCATGTTTTACCTTAACTGTATAAAAGAAATCAAGATCTATATACGATTACCTTGTTGGCGTATTCTAAAGAATTAGAGTCACTATGAAATTTCAAACACATCACAAAATTCCATCTTTTTCTTCTTTGACAGTCAAAGAAGTGTTAAAACATTTTTTCACTGGAATTCCTCTGTCTGTGTCGCGTTAAATTTCTTCATTGGATGAGTTCTTCTTCGTCTTCTTGTTCTGATTCTTCTTCTTTTGCAGTGCTTAATTTCCCACTGGAATAGCTTCTTTTATTTCTTATTCTGAGTCGGAAAAAATATTCTCTTTGTTCTTCTATTTTCATTTTGGGGGACTCTCTAAAAACTAGTGTTGACAAATACAACAGGTTGTCTTTACGTTTTCTTCTGGATATGATTTCTGGTTCTTATGAGGTTTCTTTTCTTTGACACTGTAGACATTTTATAGCCAATGGGGCTCTCTCTTCATAGATATAACAGATATCTTCACATTTATCTAAAAGTCTTGTTAGAGGTTATTTAGAATGATTCTCTGTAAATCTCTGACGTCAGGTGAAATCTGTTTTTGATTTCCATTCTCACAGATTCAAACAGAATGACTGTGTATCATTTTATCGACGACCATCGTGTTACTTAAGTGAATGAGGTCAAACTCGTGTTTAAAATATGTAGTTAAATTAACTGTAGCAGTAGTTAATGTTGGTCCTCGCTTCTAAGTCGGATCCAACTGCATAGCGTATAAACCTGGATCTTTATATCTAGGTATATGCAATTTATTAGGAATAATCAGTATAACAAATAACAAAGACCCTGATCTGCCGGCACATTTCGCGACTGCATATCAGTGTCTATATTGCTTATAATTTGACCCGATTTATGCGTGAGTATAATATGCAGTTCTGATGGCAAACGTAGACGTTTCTTTAAATCAAGATGAAAATACGTTCCACTATAGGAGTGAGACTAATATATGTACATTTGTGCACCATCTTAGTGATTTGTATTGTAAAACCTTAATCCTCACGTGCATACAAGGTCTTTAAATAAATTCACTCTTTTTAAACAATCCAAGTGGTTGATTTCGTTTCTTCATGCATGACTCTTGTTATATCTTTCAACCCCAATTTGTCTTATGCGATCATCACAAATTTCGGAATGTGTAATAATAGATAAACAAATTAAAATGCTTTTAAAACTGACTGTCCTTCGTACATTTTGCAACAGTAAGTGTTGTGCTGCAAAGTAATATCTTATTTACCTATACAACGCATACCAAATGCATACTACTAATATAAAAAAGACACAACTAATGTAATACGAATTAATTATCCACATGGGTATCTTTGTTGCCTACGCTTCTTTCCGTAGATCTCACTGAAGGTTAATACATCACCACAATGAATTCTGAGAGGTCAGTAGTTTAGACGTCATGATTTAAGTGTTAAGATTATTTATTTGGTAATTTACAAATATATATATATATATATATATATATATATATATATATATATATATATATATATATATATATATATATATATATATAGACACAATCCATCAACTGTAGCATAGATATGCATATTGTGTTAATACTGTATATTACGCATATGTTTTGTATACTCAATAAATGGTAGACCAATACTGCAACTCGGTGAATGAGAAAAGGATTCTCTGTTGGCATAAAGCCATAACACTTTCCATGAGATGTATAGGTATACCAAGCTTTTTCGAAATATTTTTCTCCAAGATCTTTATAATTTTTATATGATAGTCATCTGCTATAAGCGACAAAATGCAATGATACCAAAAAACTTTACAAAGAAGATATGAATCAGTAACATCATTATGTATACATTCTCTTTACAAAGTTGATAAGCACGAATATTTGAGTTACGAGAGAGGTTGTCTGTAAATAAAAACTTGTATTATGGAAAGATATTTCTCAAAATTTAATAGTAAATTATACATTTAGAGCAATTTGGAATTGGAAGTGATTAAACCAAGTTCCCAATGTAAACATTTTGAAGCAAGACCCCTCCACAATCAGAGATTTTCAGCAGTAAAACCTCTTGACTCCTTTTGGAATCTACTTATATATGGCAGATGTTAGAGTAAGTATGTCATGTGTATTAGAATATTCCCACTGAAACCCAGCTTATTCTTCGTCAATAATGCAGTTATGTGCATTTCATTCATACAAACGTCTGTTTAAAATAGAGTCAAAGATGTCTTCACAATAATCAATGATCAACCCCTAGAGTTAGTATGGTCGTCTAAAGAGCCTTTTCATGCAATGGCCATATTATACCTTCTCCTTATGAATCAAGAAACGTTCAAGCATTACAATCTTTGTTACACATTCTTAACAACATCCTGTGATAATGACATATTACAACTGAAAAAAAATAAATAAATTCCTGTTCTACTTGGACCCAAAGTACTGCCAAATCTGAGACTCAGTTAAAAGTGTACACGTTCCTAGTCCTAGTCATGTATAGGTTTAATTATATAGTGATGTATATCCAAAATACGATTCCTCCCAGTTGCTATCATCAACGACGCCTTCTGAATATATGAGGTTCTTGAAATATTTATACCACACAGAGCAATACATGTAATATTTGCTAAATGAGCCCTTTTGTAACGAAATCTAAGTTTTCAAAAAACTATAATTCTTTTATCTCCAACAGAACAAGCAAACCCTTTTCTAATCTATATTTTTCCTTCCTTATTTTACAAAAAATATCTGAGTTTTGTTTTTCCCGCGCGAAATAAAAGACCAATATAAAAGCTCATCCTAAAATAATGCAATAACTTTTGTTTCTCACTTTTGCTATTTTAACTCGGTATCACAACGGACATATTAAGACGACCTTGCTATGGAATGGATAGTTACGGACTTTACAAAATCGGCAGATAATGAAACAAATTTAATAAGGAACTTACAGCCTGATCAATATTTTGTGTAGTCGATGCAGATGTATTCTAAATTACCAGTAGATACAAACAACTCAATAAACTAATCTTTCAAATAAATTTTAACTGTTCAGAAACAAGCACCCTCCATACCATTATTATTAGTATTGACCATTAAAGTATTACAATGAAAGCTTAAGAGCATTTCAATGGAAAATGTACGCACTCTTCCCATTCCTGAGCATGTAAGTATGATACAACTGGAAAAGCCACGAAAAGCAACCATGTAATCTAAAATGCTCATATTTTTGTAAGCTAAGCGTACAAACGGATTTTAAAAACTCGTAATGAAACCTGCCATTTAAAACGTGCATTCCAAATGTTCAACAAATTTGTGCAACAATTTAACATGAAGCAATATATATCCCACAATATTTACAATTTCTTGGAACTAAATACAGCATTACGTTTTCATAATGAATGTGCCACACGGTACTAGTTTTGTCAGCCAGCCAATCACGATTCTTAGCGCGCTGTGTCCGCCATTTCTGCGACCAAAAATATGCCTGATGCCTGATGTGTATGAATGAGATAATCATTTTTGTTAACAATTCGTTGTCCATGAAGGTAAATATTTTAACTACTGTAAGGAATGAAATACATCGTTTCATTAAATCATCTTATTAGACAATTTGAGTGCATTCTCATTTGTATTTACGTAAAAATGTGTCAAAACTATATTCGTCACTACAAATACCTTGCACTAGTTAGTCGTCTGAATACACATGCCAAGTAATTCTCTGACTTTACAGTTATGCTGGAATATTAATGATTAATACAATGCATTTAAATACACACATTATAATGGTACCATGATTTGATGGATTTCCATCCTCAATGACATACAAATTGCTGATCAGATATTTTCAGATATGTCTACTAAATAAATTAGATGGAACATATATATGAAAATCTGAAACAAAGTTACCTTTTCCTTTTCGATTTCCATCATGTCATTATTAAGCTGACTTTGATATTTGCGAGAAGTTCCAATTAGTTGTTATTAACGAATTAACCCTTATTTCATAATGTGAAGTCAATAAACGGTTTTGGCATACACCTCTCTAATTTATAAAAATAGTTTCTTAGAAGGATAGAAATTCTGCATGGATAACCCAGGAGTATCATCCGGACATCGATAGGAAAGGTTCCAATATTTATCACATCTGCACTGGTAACAGCGCATGCAGTCTATATAACATTGGTGATGGAGTCCATCAAAGTTACATTAAAATTATATAATTGCTTTGAAGCCAAAATAAAGGAATGCAATCGTCATCAAAACGACTATCATTCCAATGTATATAAACAGTGTTGAGGCGATACTTCGCTGAACTCTATCAATGACGTCTGCACGAACGTTTGATGCCTCTATTAGAAGTATGCCTGGCAGCACATGCTTCCTCGTTCCAATGATGGAGGGATTCTTCATTAAGGTATAAGCAACCAGCCATTTGTTTCTTGGCTTTGAGTGACCTGGTATTCACAAAAAATCATTGATAATTATAATCGCCCATGTGAACAATATATATATATATATATATATATATCATCATCATCATCATCAGAAAAGAAGATCAGGTTTGTGTAAACAATTCTTATTTTTGTTTCGATAGAACTATTTAACGAGATATTAATCAGATGTTTAGCTGGATCAGTCAGTTATTGCGACAAGCAGGCACCAGAATCGACTGAACAATCAAGAGGAATGTGAATCGATCGGATTTCATTTGAGACACAGCTTTTGATTAAATACAGGACCTTTATCTATGATAAATCCTGCCTGGAAAGGGACGGTTTTAGAAAGCAGTTCAACTTCCTACCAATTTTCGAATATATGGCTCTCGTGCCTACTAAGACATCAAGAATGTGCAGTAAATTAATATTATGTTCCCTTAAAAAATACATTTAAAATGAAGGAAATCTGATGTTACTGTAATATTTGAAAGAGTGTGAACATTCCAAAGTGCAGTGTACTAATGGATACGGGCAAAGGAAAATAAAAGAATAAAAAATAAAAGAAACAGCGAAACAATTCAGAGCACATTTAAAGGCATTAAAGATTGTTTCCCTTAAAGAGCCATAAAGGTCAAAGCGAAACACATTTCTGTGATGTTCCGAAAGTTATGCATAGTTTCATAATATTAACAAATTTAACTTCTCTAATATATTTGCAGTGTTTCTGGGGGGAAAAGGGAGGACATACAAACAGAAGAGGATTATGACAGACACAAACTGAAGTTGTTGAAACATTGTGAGTCTATCGTCAAGATCTTGTAGGTGACGATGACAAATCCAAAACCGTCGGGCAATAATTGTGATGGGGGAGGGCGTTGAGCTCCTTAAATTATCAAGATCCATTGGATAGGAATTGCGATAGCATGGTGGGAGAAAGAAACATACCAGGACATATTCGAAATTTCCATCGTCTTGTGATTCATGTTTCTCATTGCTTTATTTACGAGGCGCCTGCTGAATATAAGAAAAGACATTAAAGTATCGTTATATAATGCATACCTTGATATGGTCGCTGAGAAGATTGCGCTGCAAGTGAACCGTAAGTGAAATTTTGGAAGGTTGTGTTCGCATTGCTCGTTTGATCGTGCTTTTCTGCAGTGGTCTTCAGAAGAATAGAACAGAACACTCTCATTATGGGGTTATTGTGCGTGAAGTCCACCATCAACATCCCGACATAATTCATATAACCTTAAATACATAAGAAAAGGTATGTATTGGATAAATGAAGAGTCGTTTAAGTTTACGTGGAAAATACAAATAGCTGCTTAAAAATTAAATACCGGAAAATTACAGATATAAAATACACAATGAACGCACAATTTTAGTTTCCTTTAATGCTTTTTTATTCATCCATACATCCATCCATGCATATATACATACATACTTACATGCATGCATGCATGCATGCATACATACATATGGACGTACGTACATACGTACATATATACATACATGCATACAACAATCATCCGCAATTTTACTTACATTTATCGTCACTTTCAAATCCCTTTGGAAACAGGGATCTGTCCATCCTGGGTATGAGGAAAATTCCTAGGAATATGTTGCTGCTTATACGTCTCAGGAAGACCATAAAACCAATACTCAGGTTGACAAACAGCATGAAGAACTTGAATAAATCGTGTGCTTTTCTAAACGACAGAAGAAACATTTGCATGTAGATGTAATTTCCGTATCTGAAGTTGAAGCTTAAAACAATAAAAGAAAACAAATGGTCTGTGTTATGTTCGCCCTATTCAACCAAAGAAATTATTATAATAACCTACATCTGAATGGAAAGGATTACTCTACGGGAGTTAGAAAGTTTTAACAATGTTCTGCGTTTTCTTATATTGTAACGTGTCGGAATCACAAAATATTCCATGAAATAAAACAATCAGAAATCCCTACATTTACTGTAATCACTAACTGAAATTTATCTTCAGCGTCTTTAAGGCACACCACACAATCAAAGGTTGATAAAAACATTCATGTCCGAATTATAACTATTAATTTGAGTGATTTGGTTAGTATTCTTAGGACATTTTTGTGTGAATTATTTATTTCCAATTTCCATGTAAACGTTTCTAAACATGAACTTTATAAAAATTCGAAGCTACTTACTGCGACCACTCAATTCTTGATACAACCATGATATTAAGGTAATTGAAAGTCGTTCTCTCAGTTTACAAACGCTATTGTCTCTTTGGAAATGTACCCGTTACTTACTCATGTTATGCAAAAGGACATTTTAAAGCACAAGAAAACTAAACAACTAAAGAACAAAAAATAAAAATCTTGACCTTCTAAATTTAATCAGTCAACATAAAAGGTACAGCGTACTTTTTAAATATTGCAATGGGCTTTGTTTATTGTTTGAAACAAAATCTATTTAGCCAGATCTGGGCAATTAGAACTCACCATATATTGCAGTTTACTTTGCAACAAACATGTATGAATGTATGTGCGTATGTATGTATGTATGTATGTATGTATATATGTACGTATATATGTATGCATGTATGTATGTATGTATGTATTTATATATGTATGTATGTATGTACGTATGTATGTATGTATGTATGTATGTATGTATGTATGTAATGGCTTCGGTTTTAGTTGCACTTTCAAAGCATTATTGTTTTATAACTATTTGGTCTTAAAACTAAGTAACAAAAAGAAGCAAAACAAAGAAGTGTTTGTAAAACGTAGCAAAACATGTAATTCTCAAAGTTATTAAATAAACATTGAGGGGAACTTACAGTATTGTGAATTAAATCCAAAATAATCCTATAAGTTCTATCACAAGTCCAAAGAATAGAGTGCTATGAATGAATTCCATGTCATGAATGTGCAGATGTACTGATATCCTTCAATATGCATGCATACAACTAAGGCGAAGACATTCGACAAAAAAAAAAAAAAAGTCAACAATTATGATTCCTATAATCACATCGGTGTTACAACGATCTGGCCACTCCGGAGTTAAATCAGATATTGTTCGTAATGCGCATTTGGATATTGCGCTAAAACCACTACATCGTGAATTCACATCGGTGATCGTACAATCCTGTACCTTAGCGACACCTGCGCCATCAATGATGAAATCGATAAAAACATTGAAAAGATTCTCGAAACGTTGGAATAATACACCAATGCAGGTTCAAAACATACATATCACCATATCAACCAGTTAATGGATCCAGTTACATACGAACACCAGAGTAGGTTCCGTCATGGTCAGTAATAAATGTTAAAAAAATGTCGACAGATGTTTGAAATGGGCGAATTTGTCAGCGTTATATCCTGCTAGTGACAATAAAATAACAGCATCGAAAATACCGGCATTACGTGGGTAAACTTAATTTTGGCTAATTTCCTGTAGTGTTTCAAGACCTGCATGGTTATGATGGTCACCTAATAATACAGGCAATAGATTTGGCGTCAACGGCACCAATACGGGTTTTTCAAGTAACATGGAAAAATACATCACGTTTCGGCTGTAACAATTATAGTTTAACGATTCGAAAGTTTCTGACACCTCAAAATTACCCGTCAATATTGTGCCACTAACAATGACCCGTTCATGAGAAAAGGTGTATATCCATATGAAGATATGCGCGATTGGGACAAGCTTGCCGGAACTCAGTCGTCACTAAGACGTGAAGGTGGTTCCGAAAACGACTACGAGCACGCAAACAAAGTTTGGTCTGCATACGAATGCGAAACCATGGGTGACTATCACGATCTGTATCTGCGCACTGATAAGTTCTTGTTCGGCGTTGTGTGTGAACAATTTCGTGACACTACCATGCACGCATACATTCTCGATCTCGCTCATTACTTGTCATTCCAGTGAATGGCTTGGGAAACGTTGTTGTCAAACAACTAAACTCGAGGTAGAGCTCATCGATATTGACCAATATCTATTTGTTTTGAGCTCACTTAATGGAGGGATTTTTATGGGAAGTCACATACACCCTCGGGCAAACAAAAACGTGGACGGTATGATCCCACTACTCCTAACAGTTAAATCATATATCTTTATTCCAACAACCGTTACGGCTGCGCAGTGATGTAACCGTTACTTGTCGGGCAATTTCAGTGGATTGATCCCAAGGAAGCTTCTCACACACGTACGCGATTACAACAGCAAAAGCGACCACAGATATTTCTTTGAAGGTGATCTAGAATGTCTGGAACATTTTCATGATGTACACAACGATTATCTGTTAGCGCCAGAAGCATTTCCGCTGCCTGGTACGTGGTTGTCTCCGTATCAATGCGCAATCTTAAATGAATCTGGCCGTAAATTTACTGGCTGCACCAAACTTGTTTCGAGTCTTAGGAAGAAACACAATTATATACTACAAGTGAGAAATCTGTAGTTGTATATGTATGGCTATAACCATGATATAATAATAATAATAATAATAATAATAATAATGATAATAATGAGGACTTTGTATAGCGCCTAATCTTTAGAAGCTCTAAGCGCTTTATAACATTTGACAACACTTAAAAAAACATATATAATGATATGATTACAAAAATAAAAACAAACACCACGAAAGTAGAAACAGAAAATATGCTGTAAATATTTAAGGCAAGGATACATTATTAGGTCTTTAAGTCTGTTCTTGCAGTTGAAGTAGGTGAGTTTTAAGAGCGCTCTTGAATGAGATCACTGAGTCTTTGTGTCTAAGTGCAGTGGGCAATTTGTTCCACGTTGCTGGGCCCTGGTATGCAAAAGAGCGTTGTCCATATGATTTCATTTTCATAGTGGGAATAATGAGAGTACGAGTGTCAGAAGAGGAGCGTAAGCATCTTGCAGGTGTGTACACATGGGTGATGTCAGAGAGGTATATTGGACTGGAGCCCGTCAGTGAAACGTAGCACAGAGAACAAATTTTGTGTTTAATTCTGGATCGTATGGATAGCCAGTGTAGGATACAGAGCAGGGGAGAGGCGTGCTCTGATCGTGATACTCTAAGGATGATCCGAGCAGCTGTATTTTGAACTTTTTGAAGTTTCTGAAGTAGATATTGAGACGAACCAGACAGAATTGAGTTACAATAGTCCAGTCTTGAAAGTACTAAGGAACACACAAGTGTTTTAGTGGCATCAACTGAAAGATACTTGCGAATGGAGCTGATTCGTCTCAGCTCAAGATATGCAGCCTTGCATATGTTCATGACATGTTGATGCAATGAGAGAGTACTGTCAAGAGTGACACCGAGGTTTCGTACTGACTGTGTGAATTTAATGTTGGTGTTGCTGATATTTATTGTCTGAGGTAAAGGATGTGAATGAGAAAGTCTTTGTGTTGTAATCAGGATGGCTTCAGTTTTATCATCATTCATCTGCAGCTTGTTACATGTCATCCATGATTTCACATCGGAAATGCACCTCTCTACGCCTTGGATGGTAGCTTCAACTTCAGCTGGATGGCTAGATTTGTATATTTGGGTGTCATCAGCATACAATTGGTGAGACACTGGATGATGATCTATGACACTTGAGAGTGGCTGAGTGTATAGAATGAAGAGAACAGGTCCAAGAACAGACCCCTGTGGAACACCACAGCATAGATCAACTGGGCTGGAGTGTTTTCCATTTGCGGACACAATTTGTGTCCTGTTGACCAAGTAGGACTTGAACCATAGTAAGGCCGTATCATGAATGCCAAATACATGCTGGAGACGGTGAAGTAATATATCATGGTCTATAGTGTCAAATGCTGCAGACAAGTCAAGGAGAGTGAGGACTGTAATCTTTCCGCCATCCAAAGCAGAGAGAAGGTCATTGACTACTTTCAGAAGAGTAGTTTCAGTACTGTGGCAAGGGCGATATGCAGACTGTACACTGCTAAAAAGACTGTTTGAATTCAGATGAGATACAAGTTGGGATAGAACAACTTTTTCTAAGATTTTTGACATGAATGGGAGATTAGAAACTGGGCGGTAGTTCTTTAAATCATTATGGTCGAGTGTTGGTTTCTTCAGCAGAGGCTTTACAATGGCAGTTTTGTAAAATGATGGGAATTCCCCAGACGAGGGAGAGGATATAGCTAGTGCTTGGGTTTTGCCAGCGTGCTTTGATGGTTGTTATATCCAAATGAATACGGACTTGCGAACTAAGGACGCAAATGAGTCTGAAAAAGGTTTCTTTAAACTCATGAACAATCACATATGCAGAAAAACATGGAGAATCTACGCAAATGGATTCGAGTCAACCTTGTCCGTGATAGTGAACAATATAGGCTTCTAAGGCTTACCGCTGTCCCAGTCTTTGAATCTCGGAAGATCTTTAATGGTGGGCTTGTTGCTGATCTCAGTAAAACAAATTACAACACAGGCTGACAGAACCTATCTACGATGGATCGTCCGTGCTGGATTTATCAAAGCTGCTAATGTTCGAGTTCAATTACAATAAGAATACATCGTTTCGCCATGATTGTGTCAACATAATCTTCACCGAGACTGACTCACTGCTGATGCATACTACCACCAATGACATGTACACGGACATGACTAAATCAAGTTTAGCAAAAACAATTTGATAACAGCGATTATCCGAAAGAGCATTCTTTGTTTAATAAAACCAAGAAACATCGCAGCAACAAAATCCGATAAATTCTTTACCAGTATCCACTTTCAGCAATCGTGGCCATATTAATAGTAAACGCTCATAGAAACGTTCATCTACGACGCTTGCAGAATCTATTGACGTCAACGGCTCTGCTTCTTTGCATTTGCTGGCAATATCGACAGTGGTTAGCGCGTACTTGTAAATGTACATTAGACCCTGTGGATCACATACACGATTGCGTGGAAGAAATAACAGACCAGCCTAATTAACTTCATTTGGTATTTGGACATCAAACCAACAACGTGAAATCTTTCTTGGCACTGGTAGGTAGATTTGCAACAGCGTTTGTTTGGTCAACCATGCTCGAGCAATTCCATGAGTTGCCTTTTCCGCGCTTGCTAACTTTTCCTTGGCGAATTTACCTCTCCAATATCCACGCGAACTGAAATATTTTTGATAATCTCAGGTTATTTTGTATCCATGTTTGTACTAACATATTTTACATTTAGTGAGTTGACTTTTGTCCAAGAGAGACAGAGACGCCTTATGCAATCTTGTCTTTCATATGTCTTTGATGATCTATCTTGCGATTCGTTCTCCAGCACCTGGTTCCGCAATAACTTTTAAGACATGATGGAGATCCACTTTGGCACGCTGACGTGTACGGATATCTTCTGATACTTGGTATGCAAGATCATGTTGGTAACCCGCAGAATCAACTCACTTTACATGTGCTTCACCATGCTTTGATTGTTTGTTAGAATCAAGTTGTATATTTTTCCGTGTACCAGACCCACAGTGCTTGTATCCAGGGATGTGTTTTTCACCGAGATCTTTTCACCATGGTGCTCCTGGTAGCTTTCTTAATGAAGTCGTGATATCACCGCTGACCTGTTTTTGTTTTAATGACTGTGAAATTATTTGCCCCACATCGAACACATATTTCAGTAATCGCTGCTCGTCCATTACGTGTTTGAACTCAAGTGGGATTTGCATTACTTGCTACTGTGGGACATAATACACAATATGAAGTCATGATTGTATTATATACTGTATTATTCAATGGCATTACGAAAGGAAGATGCACAGATATTTTGACCATCATTCACTTTTCCGCGCGGGCAACGTCTACACGGTCCACGTATGATGATATATTTCCAAATTCAGTTCGTGAGCTAAGTATTCGCCACGCTGGACTAGGACACAACTATTGTTGAATATGATTTACGCTGGTTGAAGTGGGATCGGTTGTACGTGATTGCGCCGCTGATGATCAACCGTGTTATGATGTTTTATAAAGTCTTTAAAACGCGTTGAGTGAGAAAGGTTCATCCACGAGTATATAAGCGTCCATTGCTTTCTTTTCTATTATCGATGAAGCACATACCATTGACGATTGGGATGGAAAGGAAAATAATCTTGTCGTGTAAGACGACGTGGTGCATGAGCACCAGATTAATCTGCGCAAATAATTCACGGCGTCGGCACAAAAACAGGTACATGATGCATTTCGCTGAACGATACACATATGTGTCTAAAGCAACCCGTGACAACTGTAACATGCTAATGATATTTCGTGGTGTTGGCGTTCAAGGCCTTGCAAACATTCATTGGACTTGAATGAATTTCATGACATGTTTGCTTGGATTACTAAGGATCCATATAGTTTTCCACCGTTGACTTAAACGGAACTTCAATCGCGGAGGTAATTATCGTCCGGGTTTGGATGCGCCAATTTAACAATCATTACAATTATATAAAATATCTACCATTAATGTCATAGATGAGTATGAAGAGATACCCCGTAAAGTCGTTGGCGTGCTCGCAATAGGCATCCGTGCACTTAATGTAGACGTTAGAGAGATGGTTGCAAACATTCTGGACGTGCCACGCGAGTATACATCGCAGATGTAAACAACGGTTCAATTCTTTAACGGAACAGCTTGTGAGGTGATTTTCGAAAGCCCTTCGCAGACCTACTACCTGGAAAGATTACATGATAAAATTCACACCAAAGACACATGATAAACATACGGGCGTGAAACGTCCTAAAATGGGCGTTTACTCGATATAAATAATTTACCGGTGAATATTGGTATTATTTTGCAAAACACTTGATGCATTTTCGTTACTTCTATGACCACAATCTCATCAAAGAAACCTAAATTCAGTGTGACATTTTCTACACGTGTTACCGCTGGGGAATCACACACACTTGAGATTGTGATCTCTTTATTTCTTCAGTTAGCCTAATATCCGATCACAACTGTTTGGTGGTCTGTCCGCGAACAACACATTTATATTTTCACAAGATCGTGGATCATCTTTGGGGCATGATGGAACTTCCTAAAGGCGCATAAGAGATTACCTCAATTAATGATGAGGTATGACAAAGAATTTTGGTGTTGACCGGTAAAGACTAATAAATTTCTATTCGAGACAGTAAGTCCACACTCAGCTCCCTCATAGCAATTGAATCGCTGAAATATTTGGACAGCCGTCGTTGAGAACACTTCTCGGTTTTGCGTGCACCACTTACTTCCAGGACTGCATATCATATCCCGCCTGACATTGCCAGAGTTACCTCAACGATTCAGATCAATTTAACCTGTAACGCCATCAATTGTAGTTCTGAAAGCAGGTCTGATACAGCATGTGTAGTTCTTCAAGGCTGTATACTACTTGGTTTCTCACCAACCGTGAAACCAGGAGATTTGGTATCAATTACACCCTCAGCACCTGTGTATCTTCCATGACATAATAATGAGATATATTCGTTTGATTTGTTCGAGGTGAAACAATGACGATACGCTGTACTTTAGAGATCGGCCTGATATTTAATAAAACGATAGTAGTACGTGGACATTTCGAGACCCGTGCGAGTTGATAACGCGAGAAAAACCGTTTACGCAACATATCATGGAAATGGCCTCGGTGATGTTCTTCGTGGAAGTTTACATGCGTACCAAACGTGCTCGCGGAATTATTGTCATGCGCCGCAACAATCACTAAATAAGATGTAATACAAGACATTGATAGTATCAAAACATTGCTGTGAATGTAAAACTGGGATAACAAGCGACTCAGTCACTTCGATGGACTATAACAATTAGTGACTCGAGTACCATCAAAAGCGTTTACGCTACCATCAGTAGAAACTATGCGATCTACAGTTAGTAAAATTATTAAAGAAGCCGCTCTACAACAACTATCAAATTTGGCGATTGTAAATCTGCCGATGGGAGGTAGATTACGGTTTGAAACGCAGGTTGTAATGTCGGTTTTGCTTGTCAATGTATAACTCTTACTTGGATCACTTCACTTTCATGGATTAATAATGATCCATGTGTTGCACAACGTGTTTGGCTTGCTTGCTAAAATAGGTAAAAGTCATGGAGGGTAGAGGCTGTGACGAAGAAAAGTACAAATAGGAGCGAAGAAAAGCGCAGTCCGTAATAAGGACATTACAAGAGCTCCAGTTACTAGTACTTGGTTCAATTCAATCATCCCCACCAAATATTGAATTTCCTCTTTCAAACATTCATGCTTGAGAGGCTTAATCTAGTAAGGATATTGAATCACAGGAGTAAAATCTACAATTTCAAAGTGATTGTAGATTTTATTTGCTAGTGTTGGAACATCTGGAAACAAGTGTTCATAGTCATATAGCAGCTTTTATAACTGATTCTTTTCTTGCGGTTGTCGACATAAAAGTATCTGGTCCAGATTTTGTAATATTTCCGAATTCCGAATATTGGTTAAATCATGCTCACTACAGTCCAATTGTACGCCATCGTTAAAATCTTCACTGTGAGAGGGCAGGTACAACTGATTTGATCAAATTATTAATAGGGCTATCTCTATCAATGTTCCTTTAACATACTTATATGACAAAGTTGGTTTTGTTTTCGTCTCCCATGAGTGTTAATGACATAATTGATGTCACTTAGTTTCATTTTAACTGTAAAAGGACATAGCCTAAAGAGGGTTATTTTGAGGCATGGGCAATAGAGCCAGAACTCTATCACCACCCTAAAAGCTCCTTTCTTTTGTACTTTTGTCATAGTTTGATTTCAGTTTTGACTGAGTAGAATAAAGATTACTTCTTGCTACTTCACAAGCCTTTTAAATTTGTGGCTGAAATCAGAGACGTAATCAAAAAGAATAATCTCTGAAGTTTCTCTTTTAATAAATGGTCCAGGGACAGTATGTCCAAAAATCTGGTTCATAAGGAATAAAACATAATGATTCTTTTTCAGATTCCATGCTAGCAAACAACAGCAAATGAACAGCTTTATCCAAATCTTTTACTGTATTAAAGCAATGTAGCGAATTATATGCTTTTAAAAGTCTAATGAAATCGTTTTAAAGCCCCTTAATTCTCATGGTGATAACCAGAAGATTTTAAGTGTTGGATGCCTATGTCCTCCACAACATTCCAGAAATAAAAGTTTGGTCCTTGATCAGATTGAACAGATGTAGGAAGGCCAAAAAACGTAAAAAGTTATTAAAGCTTTTACTATGGTTTTAGTCTTAACATTCCTCAAAGGAATTGACTCGAAATCGTGTGGCACACACATTATGGTCAACAAGTATTGGTTGCCTTGACCGACTCACTCTGCCATTATTCTGCTAAATGGTTCTTTAAATGCAGTAATAGGGTGAAGATGAGCCTCAAGAATCTTATGCTTGGGTTCTCATTTGACAAGTGTAATAATATCTAAAGCATTTACAAATTTCACTCTTAAATTTCGCCAATACATAAGATTCAAGAGCTTATGGTAAGTCTTGTTTACTCCTATATGACTAGCCAAGGGTGTTTTATGGGCTAGACTAAGAATGTAGATATGACTTAGGAACAACAATTTGCTCGCTCAATAACTAATCGACACTAGCCGGTACCTCGGGTTATCTCCATTTTCTCAAAAGGACAACATTTTTCGCAAAATAACAAACTGGGAGCTGTGTGGCTTCAGTTTCGCAAATAGCCCTCTGAAATAAAGAGGAAGCATCAGGCTCTTGTTTCTGTCTGACAACTAGTTATTGTCTCTTGTCATCCACAACACTCTCTAGGGGTGCGCTGACTGATTTGATCATACTCAGTCCTGAACCGGCAAGCATTTCCATTGCTCCTTTCTCTTCCCCTAAAATCATTTTGAGGTTTCCCCGACCTGTTTTCAAACAATGGAAATTAATTTGGTTCGCCTAGTCCCTGTAATCCCGATGACGCCCATGGTACGGCAAAAGGTCTGTGATGCCAAGTCACGGCACCTTATTTCCACTAGTAGATTTCAGGCCTTCCGTCACATTCTGCTGGCACTAATGGATAAGTGGCTGATATTTGGCCAGTTTCCTCTTATGGACTTCCTCTATTCTAGCTTCCTATGGCACTATCAGTTCTAACAAAATCACCTGTTTGAGATCCTCTGACCCAGTACAATATCAGTTCTGAAGTTGATGTTACACACGTCAATTGTGAATATCTGCGCTCATTGTATATCTGCATCCATTTACCAATCCTGCGCTGTTGTGAAAATGCTTCTTGCTTCAGTATTTTGTTGTTGTGTCTCACCGTTCTCACAAAGCTAATCATGTTTGGACCACCTTTCCCTTACTGTTTCTTTCTCCTTTGCTATATCTATACTGGCGGCAATCTCAGCAAGCACTTGGTCATGGTGCCAACGATAACAATGCAGGAACTACATTGCAGGATAGCAGTTCGACAAGATAAAGAATAAAAGACATCGACGTAACAAAGTTTGAAAATTTATATGAAATAAAATATGAAATTGAAGGTAAATAAAATGCCTAAAAAGATAATAAAGATTGCTATATCAGCGGAATTCTTTGAAAACGTTCAGGAGTTACTCTGGTTGGAAAAAGTTCTCAACTGAAGTCATGTAAAAAAAACAAAACGTCTCTCAGATAGGGTAAAATCATGCAGTAGAGAGAACATTTTCTAATGTTAGTCGACACGTGCAGAGTTTGCACTTTAGTCGAGATTCACCCTTCAGGAATCATGATTGGGTGAGGTAAGAGTGTACTATACGATACAATACCACCTCATCTCCGTGTTTTATTCCATTTGAAGAGTGCCACTCTACGAAGACGGGTTGGACATCCCGATTATTCTTGTAGAGGTTTCGGCCAACATATTTCCCAAATACATAGGATTTACCATTTATTTAATATTTGAACTCATTATACGGATTTTTATTCAGAAACAGTTGACTGCAGAGCAGCTGTTTGTGTTTATCCTATCTTTGATTTCAAAATTGTTAGGATAAATAGATGCTTATAACATAATACCCTAAACTTTATGAAAGGATTATACAAATGATAATAATAATAATAATAATAATAATAATAATAATAATAATAATAATAATAATAATAATAATAATAACAATGAGTAAAATAATGATGTACCTGTTATTTATTGCAAGCGGCCTTTTTTGGTCAGTCGGATTTAATCTCTCTTGTAACAAGAATTTACCCACGATGAAGATTTGGAAGCGGAAGATGATGAACACACTCACTGGGTACCTAAATAGGAAATGCACCATACAATAATGCATATAGTGTATTCTGTGCAAGCCTTAAATTCACTAGTTCTAGATAATGCCATCCCTTCACATACTCAAACCTTTTCTCAAAATTAGAAATTTAAAAAAGCTTATACGTATTGGTCTAATTGACTATTTATATTCTTCTTTTATCTCATCATTAATGTGTCAATGTTAAAGAGATTTCTATTTGAATCCAGACGCATTCTTTGTTTGAGACTGTTTCTTATCTTCTGTCGATGAGAAAGAATTCATATTACCATCCACCCCAGGGAATGTCAACTTCCGTATATTATACTTCCAGCACACAAAAATCTAGTAGTCTTAAACACATTGGTTTCAACAAAGTTCAGAACTGCAAGTGTTATATTTTCCTGAATGACTCTTTTAGCTGTTAACCATGCTAAGTCTACTGCTGATTTACTTTAGGTGGAGAATATTTTATTGTAGGTATTTTTTAAACTATTTATTTAATGTTCAACCTTTTGGTTCAACTTAAGTTCTTTTTTCTGTCTGGATGTATGTTCTACACGTAACTTACACATCTTAACATATTTATAACCCTTAGGCTTCTTCATGGTATTAATTTCTCTCCTGCAGTTTAAACTCGTTCCTCTAATGAAAGCATATTAGCTCTGTTTTAATTCTCTTTTCTTCAGGTTTGTAAAGAATTTTCCATAGCGTATGTATTTTGAGAATAAAGTAAAGAAAACCCTTTAAATGAACTTTTCTCAAACTCTTATATTGCCAAAAATTAATATTTTACTAATTATAAAGTTTAAAACTTTAAATTGAGAACAGTGATGTAGTCATTATAGATATAGATATTAGAGGAGTTTTTGAGGAAGTTAAGATTTTAAAGTTCATTACAATTGTTGACACTATAAACTTAAATGTTTAAAATTTTAAACTTTTTGTATCAGAAATGGTATATTTTGTCTTACAAAATAATATACGAATTTTCAAAGTAAAATTTACTAAATGTGAAACATTAAATAGACAAAAGTGAACGTTTGGAAATACTGATAAAACTGGAATGATATGAATTTTGTTCTGGATTTAAGTTTAATGCCGTAACAAATAAGGTAAACTCTAGCGAAAAATGTGTAAAATGTATGAAAAGTAAAGGAAAAGGTAGCAGGTGAATTTTATGTCTATTGTTTTTAAAACAAAATCTTATTAGAAAAGGAAGAATTTACGAAAAACGTCCAAACAGTACGTGACAAAAGTAATACCTACTTCTAATATCCAAAGCTTTTACGCCAGAATATAAAATCACTATACTATTCAAAGACTATTTTGTATTGGTTGGCTGAACGATTGGTTTGATGACATATTAAACGTGTATATTAGATTTTAAATAATGTCTATATTGTTCATAGATGGCAGGGTTAAGTGAATATGACATTTGCGTTATATATGATTGATTTATTAAAATAGTACTTACACTAAAATTTGAAACTGTTGCAATAACTGCGGAACTTTATCAATTACTTCTACAAGTCTGAATACTAAGCACAATAGAGTTAACGGCACAAACAGGCAAAAGAAGCAAATAATTGTTCCTGGAAAGAGAAAGTAAAAATAATAAATAATATTGAGGGCATCTGATAAAGCAAAAGAGAATGATAGCTGCAAACGATTCTAAAAGTACGCAATTGTAATAATAATGGAAGTAGTTTAATAATATGCAAACTGGTCGTCTTATTGTGTTTTTTTTTTTAATTCAGTGGATGTCATAACAGGTCATGTTAGTGGGGTTCCTCCAAGTGATTGATGCAATTGTGGATCATATAGAGACGCAAAAACACAAAACATGAATTAAATTTCTTATGCATATTCTGGTATTGCATTCAAAATAGTATTCATATATTTCTGATATTTCAGTTGAACCTTTGGTTTGGCATATCGAGTTTCAGAAGATTGTCGAATTCATGAAAAAACAAATAATAAGACGGTAAACATACAATAACGTACAATAAGTGCGTGATATCTAACGTGAATGCACAATCATCGAACTGGCATCGACCCTAATGGCTGAAGAATCAGCATAAATTTTGTAAGTTAATCTTTAAGAATAATGATCAGCACTAATCTACTAAGCATTCATCCCTTTCTTTAGTCCAATTAAACACACATTATTACCATGACAATGAGCACTATAACATACATTAATATTAGTATTAGTATATTTTATGATTTGGTACTTTCAACCAAACATGTCTTGATTTCCCTTAGACTATCTCAAATTGGAATTAAATATCTAAATTAAAGCAAGACAATCAAATTATTCGCTAGTACAAGCCGTAATGATGCAAACACTTGTCAAAACTGCGAAGATTAGAAATATCGCCCGCATAAAGGCATGCATAATGTACTTAAATACCAAATGTGTTATATGAAAGAAGCGAAAAATGATTATAAAGTTACTTAATGTGTTGGATGAATGAAGCAAAATGTGTCGATCAGCCTGAAGCAAAGTCAGTGTATTCATGAAAATAGTTATGAAGGTGTACTCCTCTTATCGTAAATACAAGGACGTAATAAAAATATAAAAATATTGTATTTTCCTGAAGATTGTTAAAGAGAGTTGTTGCTGCGGACGTTAGTTTTGTTTTTGTACCACATATCATTCCAATGATTTGGTTTCCCATGTACTGTGTACTTCGAATCTGTAAAATAAAGAAAAATTGTTTTGCTACTAACACCAGCGGTGTGTTTTGACATTCCGATCATAGACGATTTTTTTTTCAACAAGATTGCTTTTCTCTTCTGTAATCAGAAACATGTTTAACAGTAATCATTGGTTGATTGATTTTGCCATCTTGGTTGCATCGTGTAGCTTGATTGATTAGCTGAAAGTTAATCCTTACTCTCGGTTACTGGAACGTAGGCAGTAGGGCGTAATGTTAACAAACTGAATGTAAGTCTCCGAAAAGATTAGACCACCGATGAATGAACTAATAAACCATACTTTCCTGGTTAGAAATAATGGAAGAAGAGTTTAAAGTAAAATTGAACTTTATGAAAACTTACTTCCTGTCGGGTTCAACCAAACATTCTTTACGCATGCACAAAGGAATATTGGTTCATGAAATCTAAGTTGGATCATACTAGTATGGTCAAAACACTGAAACTATCGGACAAATTAATCCGATAAAAACCTGGTTTTGTTCAGTCGTGCAAATGGCTGATAAGACACAGTGTCCACCATGTTGCTTCAGTACATTTAAAGAGCAAACAAAATTGGAAGCCTTATTGTCAACAATATTGCGTCTGCTGGACCCAGAATAAATCTCAATTTCAATTTAGTTAAGATTAAATCGGTGTCCAAAGTCACGTTCGGTTCATGCGCACAACTTAATATTTAATATTGCGAAACGTTCGATCGCACTGATCCATTGGACTGAATTCTGAACTGAACTGGCAAAGATAATAATGATACAGTACAGCAAAAGAAGTAAACGTTAATTCTATCTGTCTGTCTAATGTATTTTATATAGCAACGGTTTAATTTGTGGCATCAAGCTGAAGAGATGAAATATAGATTAATTTCTGCATTACCGCAACAGAACACATCTCCCGTAAATAGTCACGAAATAAATATCTTATTTATTCCTTCAAATGTTCCCTCATTTTAAAAGATCCAGTTAATTAGTTGACCAAAGCAATCGTTATCTGAAGTTTGCTATGCATAAGTAGAATAAATCCAAGGCAACAATATAATAAGTAACATTTTCTGGAAATGGCTGCATCTGAATGTAATGTTCGTAAGAGTGACTTTTTTCGAAGAGGTCAAAATCACACACACCAGCGTTGGCATCCTATGAAAAAAGAGATGAGGTTAAATAGTCAATAAACATTTAATTTTCTATTTCAGCTTCACTGTAGCTTGTTTATCTACAAAAATGTTATCCTTCTCAATATGCATCAGGGCATTTAGAAAAATCTGGATAATTGTTTGAGTACTGCGTTAACATGCAATATTGAAGTCACTCAACTAGTATAGTGATTTCAGTTATAAAAAGTGTCTCTAACAATAGAGTACCGCAGTGAATAGTAACTGAAAGCTTTATATGCGGCAAAATAATGAGAAGCATGACGATATAAACATGTCCCCATTTAGTCTCTGCTGGATTTGTGGCAGGCTTTGTATCTTTAAGAAGTATGAATAACTCTTACTATGGGCAATTCACATACAGTTTGTTTTCGATGTTACAAAACGGCAACATGACCAGAAGTGTAATTTCTATAACCTTGTATGTTGAGTGCCATCAGTTATTTTTTTTTACAGATAGAAGCCATTTATGGAATCATGCACTCGCAGTGTCTTACAACACTATCAAAATCGCATAGAAATACTAGAAAACTGACATTTTCGACTGTTGTTAATATTGTTGAAGTGGTCGCTTCTGTAAAGTATTGCCCAGTCCGAACTAAATGTTTCAGTGTTTCAAACACTACAGTTTATGATGCGAAACTAACTTCAAATACATTCTGCGTACTATAAGGAATGATTTTAAATCTATTAAAAGAATGCTTGATAAAACTCTTTCTGAGTACATATTCTATTTAAAAAAGAGCTCATCGATTAGCCCTGAAGAAATTCTTATTTGCAGTGAAAGTTTGTTTCTTCGTACGTTTTGTTATTTTGATTTTTATGACTACTGAGACTGATAGCATCTTGCAGAAATGCCTAAAATTAAAATAATCTTAAAAACGACATCTCACACGCTAAAGTGTTCATTATTTGGTAGAAGGGTGCCCTGCTAAAAATGTGGATGTGGTGATTTTTAAACGTAAAAGAGTTGTTGTGATCATATGATTTGGATATGGGTCATTGAAACTTTGTCTTCATTTACATACTAAAGGATACTGTTGGCATATATTTGTCCTCTTTTCTATCTTTTTATTTAAACTACGGACCTTACTGCAAGCATTAACTGTGCATCTTAGAACGTTCGAAGAACGGTTTTTGACCCCCCCAATGTTCTCGGGCAGTGTATCATGTAGCCCCTTCAATAACTAGCATAGGGAATCTGTTTTTTTTTTTTTACCTCCGTGAATAATGTTGAGAGTTACATTTGTCTAGAGACATAAAAAATGTTCCTTACTTTTCAGAATTTTGATGACATAAGTTTGTGACAATTTAGTTAGCCCAACTGTCATGAAATATGCATATCCATTCAGACGGAGTAGCAATTGCTAAAACATCAATGCAACCAAACGATGACAAACGATAGTGGTCCGATAGTCGCCGATTTTCCTTTTAATCAACTACATATTACAAAATGCGCTCATATATTTTATGATAATTCGTAAATATCTGCATCGTGATCTCTTTATCAGAACTAACGACAGCACCGTGTTTAAGATGGTGGCCTTTGAGAACCTTAGTAGTCTCTAGTTCTGAAAGATGTTCATTAGAAAGCAATGTCGTATCAAAAGAAGTCAATTAGATTTAGAAATAATAATAAATCTCGTGCATGTTAAAGAATTGGGATACAAAAAACAACACAAACGCAGGAAATTATGTGCAGTTAGTTTTGCATTTACTGTATGCGTTTGGAAAGAAACGGATGAAAGAAAAAAGATTATAGACACCTCTAATATTTCAAAACATTTTAACACAAATAATCGCTCTCTACTTGATTTTTCTTTCATGCCAATAGATATTGTGCATGGAGACATGAACGAAATGATACAAGAAAGTTATTGGATACATAAGTTAGATACTTTGTATCCTAATGGCTTTAATACCAAGGCACTATATAAAATTCTATAAAATGTGAATTAAAAAGTAATATGTTGTATATCCTTCATAAAAATACAATTGTACGTATGACTGTTTGTCTCTATTTTATTATTTTACTGTACATGTTAAAGGAGAAGGTTCTGCATATGTGCAATGTGCTTGCTTCCCGATATTATACGTTTTATGGAGGATGTGATGCGCAAGGCGATTCATCAGAATTCTGGCCAAGACTTTGCCGGCTATTGACAGGAAGATGATGCCTAATGGTTATCACATAATTGTGTGTTGCTTATCTGCTTGTACTAGAGGACGATGATTCATAATAGTACTCCTTGGGTATAATTGCGTAAGTCCACATGAACTGGAACAATTCAGTAAGTTTAGAGCCATGTGTGAGCTTCCTGCTTTTGGGGCTCCTGCTGGCATACCATCTGCTCTAGTCACTGCCATTTGGCATCATGTCAAGTATTTTCTCAACTTCAGCCATCGTTGGAAGATCTGCAGAATTATGCTGATCTCCACTTCGGTCAGCTGATCAATCACCTCCTCACTTATACAGGATTGTTAATTGGGGATCCTGTTGAAGTGTTCTGCCGATCTTTGTTGTATTTTTTCTTTGTAAATGAGCAGTGTGGTGACCTCAGCAATCAGTATTAAGTAGTCATTAGATTATACGAAATTTAAGCTGTTTACGTGTTAGCGCTTTTAAAAGTCATACTCAAGTTTTGAAGCATACACCATAGATTTTCAAATTTATTTCTTCACACGGATTGAAAATGAACTTTCTTATCTATTGAAAACAACTTCGTCATAACTTACTATATACGAACATATCAATATACACGTTGCTATAGAAATATCATTTGACAGTATATGTAACCTAATCGATTCTGTCCAAACGTATTCCATGTGAAAATAACAACCGTATACGTATTTATGCTCGCATATTAGCAAACTTACTCTATATGGTTTTGCAAACCAAATGTTTGAATCGATACCATCTACGGCGCAAATTATTTGAACCCTTTCAATTTAAAGCGTATTCAAATGATTAGCCTATTATTAGGTCCATCAACAAGAAGATGTCGAATGAAAAGACAGCAGTAATTTCTCCTATTAGGGCTGACTCTACCCACCCCATGCAAAGTTATAATGTCGAACCATACAAATACAAATTATATAGTTGGTCACATTGCTGTACAGACGTTTGACGCATTGTAGACAAGAATTAATATCAAGTGTGCTCTCTTGGAAAAGCACTTGAATATGTGAAAGAAATTTGAAAGGATCTCCCCCTTTTAATTTCACCTCAACTGAGAATCTAGACGATTTTACTTCTCATTAATAGCAAAATTAATCTCTCAAGAGAAATGCGTCATGTTGCTTCACTATGTTGTATCATTGAAACAGTTGAGAGGTTGGATGTTGATATATAGTTATGTCCAACACTCTTACTGTAGATATAGGTCTCTATGACATATATTTCGTGCTCCAGCAGCTTGGTGAAACTGTTACAGAGCGTTGTTTATATTAAAATCACGTAACATGATACTGTCATGCAAATATTTTAGCAATACACTTGCAACACTTGCAACAAAAGAAGGACAATGTAACCTACATGTATGCTTTACTAAAATAGGTTAAGTACTTGTATTTAGTTCATGGCTCATTACATTTTATATGCTATATACATCCTGACTGCTTAGAAGACATTTAATAACCAACAGACTCGAAAGTAGGAATGAATTTACTTGTTCAGTGGTGGACCGTCCATAATAATGATTCTATATTGTATTTTGTGATCAGTTACCTTTATCAAATTAACTCTGTATTGTACAAGTGAATGCGTATAAAAATTAGGTATGTGGTCTTCGTGCCTTTCATTTACGGCCTCATCTCCTATAGTGTTATTTCTTCTCTATAAACACAACTTCAATCGAAGGTTGATTGCAAGAATCCTCGAAAACACCTAACCGTACTTTTACGTAATTTTCCGAGGTAACAGTGAAACAGAGAAATTTTAAACCATCACTCAAGCAACAAAAGATTTTAATGACAATTCAAAACGAGGCTGAAATCTAGATCAGAATAGTCCGTCTTGTGTTCGGCGCTATGACCAGAACATTTATTCTCACAATTGGCTTTCTACAATACTTTAACCTAAAAATCTCGAAACTATTTTAAACTAATAATACGGTACATTTTTCGTTTTGAAAGTTTAGAAACAAGGTATTGTATAACCGGTGCCATTCTGTCGACCACTTTATAAAATATTACAAGTCTGTTTTAGGGTAGTGTTAGTTTGTATTGAATCAAAGTGGAATAGCCCACGTTGTATGATCTCCGCTGGAAGCATCACTGTTTCTAGAATGTATACATGAAACGCATAGTACAGATTCCAAACAGTGGCCAAAGTATTCTATTCCTGGCTGCACAAATGCTATATAGGTCGATTTATGGATGTTTCAATGACAATAATTCAGATTTCAAGAAAGTAAGGATATATTTGCATGCACATGTCACTTTCATGATATATGAACCTCATTTCTTAGAATGAGACAGATTTAAATAAAGGCAAAGGTTTTTTAATCGCTTGAAGAGTGTGATCTCTTTAATCGTAAAAGTGGTATCACTTGCTTAGTGCACCCAAAGAGTTGCATTGTTTTAGCATAGAACCGCATTCTCTAGATTTTGACCAATTTGTCAAGGATTTTAGTTCATTACATAAAATTAAATGGTCGTCACGAGTGCATATTTTTCAGCGTAAACCAAAATCATGCACGAAACTATGGCCTGTGATTTAGTTGAAAGTGAAGATCATTTGTATTGTCCAAATGTACCATCTACAACTCTGATTCTATATTACGACCATAAGCGGTACTAAAAGAAAGTGATCGCACAAGAGGGGTGGTTCCGATAGGTATGTATGTATGTATGTATGTATGTATGTATGTATGTATGTATGCTTCAATCTCCAACTGATGTATATGTACGAACAGAGACATCTAAGAACTAATCGTACTTACAATACTGAGAATCATGCTCAGTATGTTCGTTATTTATATTTAATTTGTATTGTGTGTTGTCTTTTGTCCATATATTATGTATATTTAATTTTTATTGTCAGACTGACCTTTGTCCATAACTGAAAGTAAGAGTTAGGCCTACCTGATTAATGTTTTTCTTTTATAAGCAACATATTATATAGCTAAATTCAATAAATTATGTTTAGATTATAGTTTACGATCGTTATTACTTGGTTCTAAACATGTGTACAGGTGTTGAGTTCAAGGTCTTGGTTTTTTAGAAATTAAGAATTTCCTAGAAGTAAGTTGTTTATGAATATGATGCAAAATCAGCCTTATTCTGGTTCAGTTATTGTTTCCTCGTTTTTTATATAAATGTTGTTTAATTCAGACTTACTCATTTCACATTTGAACAGTATTAGTGAAATCAATTTAAGTTGTGTTTGACTTAATATTTGAAAGGATTTATTAATTTACACTATTCAATGGAATTAAAAAATTTTCATTAACACTTTTCGTACTAAATTACTATTTTAAGATTATTGTGAAATCATTGAAGGATATTTTGGATTATATAATAGTGATAAATTAAGACTGATATCACATCAACACTATTCCACGGTATGGGTACATCAGCACATTCAAGATTGGAATTCATTCAGAAAACCACTGGAATTCGTTCGGAATACCCTGTAGTGTTTGACTTGGAATAGAACTTTTAGGACTACTGGGATTTAATTCAAAATATTGCAAGTTACTTTTAAATATTTTAAAATTTACACTTTGGGGAAATATATTATTCGTTGCATTTATAAAAATGTTTCTTCTTCCCTCTTTTCTGTTATTTAATTTAAGACCATAAGGTCGTAACATTTGAAAACTCTAGATATTGATTAGTTGGAAATGGAACAGACTGCTAGCTTGGTTTGTCATTAAAAATTACGAAACACGTTAGGGGACTGTCCAAATTAATGCCCATCAGCATCAAAGATTTCAGCTGACATAATACGTTACCTTATTGCTTTGGGTTAATGTTCTAAATTTAGGTAATCTCGAACATCAATGGCAAGGAATTTCTTCACCCAGAATCTAACTGCATTCTCCCTCTAATTCAATTACTGCAAGCTGATCCATTTGTACCATTTTCTGGAATTCTTGGATATAAGTTATTACCAATAAAATATTTTTGAGAAGGAAAATGACGTCGCACCCAATTAACAGTTATCACTCCGTGAAACGAGGACAGTGGGGTACAAGTTAGACCTTGACTCTTTAATATGCCATTAACATGATGTTTCTTCTCGTACTGATTGCACGTGACAACTGTCCTTGGTTCTGAAAATATTGCTAACATGAAAGCATTGTCAATCCAATATCAAACAGTGCTATTTAAACGCTACATCTAACGAGCACGTAACACTGGACGTGAACGGAACCTGGTTATCTTGCATGAACAGAGGCAGTAAAATCCTAAATTTATTAAAGTCAGTTGCGGCACTTAAACTTTGTTTGCATAAATTGCAATCAAAATGCCATGTAAATCAAAATCGTACACAGATTTTAAACCATTTATCTTCTATAACAGACTTACACCTACGTAGAAAAAAAAAGTGAGAGAGAGAGAGAGAGAGAGAGAGAGAGAACATATGTAACTTTCCTATGCAAATCAATAGAAACATGTGCTATGTATGACGTCAGGCTATCAAAAATGGATAACGTGTAGATGTCATAAAATAACTATTGCCTGATGTAGACAATGTCAGCTTTTTCCAGTTGCTGCCAATATTTAATAATATTCCTAGACGAAGCATCCTGACATCAAACTCATTCACTAAAATTCGAATATCTGTATCGGAAATTCTATTAGTGCTTCGTTTGAATGAGTTGTATGGTGAATTAGGTCAACATGTGTAGTTTCCTTGCAACGTCAAACGAGGATTAATAACAACACTATTGTGTACCCTTCAAATGAGTGTTTAGAAAACAAGAACTCTTAAACAAGATTATTATTCAGAATGGTTGAGTTATTCAAGTGGAGAGAGAGAGAGAGAGAGAGAGAGAGAGAGAGAGAGAGAGAGAGATGCCTCTCGTTTGCATATATTGGTTTGCATTTGGAATCTGTCGAAGAATTGCAACGGACGGATTTAAATCAATACAATCGGCCTGGATGTCAGTAAATGAACCCCGCAACTTCCGCAAGCAAAATTAAGCATGATACGTCTTCACATTATGTCACCATAGGACACTGCAATAGGATTTGTTTGTATTTACTCGATCCATAAAGTGATTAATGATGGCATTGACCACTTATTGGGAGGGGAGATTAACAGAAAAAGCAATATAGTTCTACGAGATTGTTTATGAAATTTTGTAAAGATAAACAAGTTACGGTATTCTTCTTGAAAAAAATAAAATTAACGAGGAAGATACTTACTAAATGTGTTTCTGCCTTTACTTGCTCTATCCTTTCAGGAAGAAATTCTCTTTCTCCTTTGTATAACTTCAGCATATGCCGTCTGCAATAGAAAATAATATAACTTTGATAGCGAATGTGAAAATAAAGGCATAGTTACACAGAAGAAGGTTTGACAGGACCTGTTTTGGTTTTTATTTTTTTTTTCTTCTCATTAACCGCGAAGTTTTGTCTTAAACAATATTTGAACTTCAAATTTAATCAACATTGGGCAAAAGCAAAGTTTTGACAATTTTATTTTACAACGAAAGAGTTGAAATTAGGTGAAATAAATCCATATCCTTAGTTGACTTTGGCGGCGTTTCTGCTTTAAATCGTTTTAATAAAGTGATACGTTCGAATCGTGTACGTGTGTAATTTGGTATGCCCTTAATTCTTGCTCTCTTTCAATCACTTCTATTATAGCTGTTTTGTCCAGAGTCAATTGAAAGAGCAACTACAATGTAAGAATAACTAATTGGAATTTACCTACTTGTATGTCAAGTACGTCAACATAATACAATAACAATATGACGAATTAATTGAAGTTTACCTACTAGCAATTCATGTACGTCTACATAATACAATTACAATATGAGATGAATTAATGGAAGTTTACTTACTTGTACGTCATGAGTAGGGAGTAGATCACACTACAGCCATAGATTCCTGTAGCTATACCGGAAGCAACACTACATCCTGAAAGTTTATTGAGAAGAATACCATTTATTCTTCATCATCAAATCCATGAACTAACAACAGCTGTTTAATCTTTTACCCTTATGGGTAAGTCAGACATTTATCAGAATGGGACTCAGGGGGCAAACATAATGTTTCCTGAAAATTTTACTCAGTCAGGAACTACAAATTACGGTTATTTGCGTTATCGAATATTCCACAAGCTTAAATCGACTAATGTCTGTCCCTAGATATCATGGCATACTACCATCATCCATCCATCTATACATCCAAAGACAAATATACATACATATATAGATGCATGATGCATGCCAAACGTGGAAACATAATATCAAAAACGTTTCTTACTTCTTTCTAGTGGTCTCTTGTAGCTGGAGCTACATCAAAACAAGTTAAACTTAAGTATGGGCAAATATAAGATCTGAAATTTGTATTCTATTCGTAGCATTTTTGTTTCTTGTTGCCTATCATTTGGCAATGTTTTAATGTAAATAGTTGTCAAATACAATACGAACCTTGAAGAATAGACGCTATTCTATAAGTTTCCAAGAATTTCTCGAATGAAAACTGTTGGCTGTATACGCGTAACGATTTCTGCCAAATATTCAGCAATAATTGTTCGGCAAGAATGATCTGAAAGAAATATAAAAAGTTTCCATGTAATTTAGTTTGGAACATTAAACATTTCAAAGCCTAAGACTTTAATGAACCCATACAATTCGTCGAAGCTTGACCACACTTAATAGCAAGTGTATGTTTAGAATCATTAATACATTTAATCATTCAGGAACAGATTTGACTTGGAAGATGCACACAATATGTTTGTTCGTAGCTGCTTATTTGAATCAATCGGAACACTCGGGCCTTTCCGTCAATTATCGGAAAATACAACAGAAATTTTATAGTAGCCACCGAAGCATATTCATGTGTCTCATTTACTAAATGACGTTATCTGCAGATCACGCAGCATCATAGCACTCATTACGGACGACGCGACTGCGATGAATTATTCTGGGTCGCAATATTTACAAGCTTCATTCCTCAATCATGAACTCAGCTAAGACATTTAATTTCCAAACTTTTGCAAATAATTTCATAACGGTATGACAATGTTTTTGACGTGCTTCTGTTTTGCCTGACTTTTTACCACGATAATGAGTTTTCCGCTATTGGCCAGCAATTTTCCCCTTTGTATGCTGTAACATCCCATCCAAGCACTTTGAGATGGAATTTTGTAGGAAAGCCACGAGGTATTCTGATTGGGGCATCTAATATTACCGCGTTTGAAGTATTCAATAACATTCCACTCACAATTTGTGTGAAGTTCAGCAGCCTTTGTTTGTACGAAGACACTACATTTAAGAGTAAAGTTTCAATACAGTTTGAAGCCATTAAATATATTTAATCTTAACATTAATGTGCAAGAACATTATGCTACAAAAGAACATTGCTGAGAATGAAACGGATCAGTAAATTAGGAAATAGAGCTCCATAGACACTACACAATGTAGATTACATATATAAATGAAAATAAACGTAGGTATATCTTGAACCAATGGAAGAATAAAAAACTCGTGTTCTTAACGGCACTAAAAAATTCCATACTTGGAAAAGTAACCGTCAGTTTATTCCCTGAAACCTCACACCCTTATGCCAGAGTTCATGAAACGACTCGAGTTCGATACAAATAACTGCATTGTTCTCTTGACAATTGTGGTAAAATTTCACCGTATTGTTCTACATTTCCAGCATTACCTGGTACAGAACTATTGCCATCATAAATGCCGTGGAAAAGATAGGGTTGGAGTAGCTAAATCCGGGTATGTTGTGAGTAATACGTTGCAGATATTTCTTCCGAATGCTTTGTCTAAAATGCAAATAAAAAACTTCACGTATGACTCAAAGATGAATAAAGATTAATTTCTTTACTATCCCATTGCTGAATGCAAAATAAATTCTGATTTTTGTATCACAAGTAATTTGCGCTCATTTCCTGATACAATTTCCCATCTCTGCTTAACGTATAATAGTTATAATTTTCTCGCTTTTGTTACATTGGAGTAAACAAATCGCAACTTTATGTTGGTACAACACCTACTACTACTACTACTACTACTACTACTACTACTACTACTAATAATAATAATAATAATAAGAAGAAGAAGAAGAAGAAGAAGAAGAAAAAGAAGAAGAAGAAGTAGATAATGATGATGATGATGATAATGATGAAGATGATGAACAGGAACAAAAACAAGAAACAGAGAAGGACGATGAAGGTGATAACGATATAGAAGCCAAGTACTGAGAGAGAGATAGAGAGAGAGAGAGAGAGAGAGAGAGAGAGAGAGAGAGAGAGAGAGAGAGAGAGATTTACGTGGCTTTCGTGCCAACTGGATCCATTAAGTGCTTGATATATATTTCAGAACTTTTCGCTGGTAATTCATCCTTGTCCTAGTTGGACAAAATATGACAGTATTTAGATTATATTTGATAAATAGCAAAGAAAACTAAAAAGTAACATTCATATCTCGCTGAAATGCTAGTCAATATATTAGAACTTATGGTTGCATAATGAATAGTACAGATGTCAAACAAACGTCGAAATATTCAAAAAGTAATCCAAGGAATACTAAATTTTAAATGAGGCGTTAAAAATAAAATATATAGTATAGTATTTCATATTGAGAATAAAGCAATATTTTGGTTACCTAATATTCACCTTGTGGAATATAATACTTTCTCATATCAGTCAATATTTTTGTTAACTTTTACGCTTTATAACAAGTTATTAAAGAAACGCATAGCAACCGTTTCCAAAATTTCTAACGTGATTTAATTAATCGATTACATCAGTTACATATATATATATATATATATATATATATATATATATATATATATATATATATATATATAGATAGATAGATAGATAGATAGATAGATAGATAGATAGATATAAATTATCAAAACCTCTGTAAATATTGATCCACTCCGCAGCTGAGTTATTTGCTTCATTTTAAAATTCTAATACTCTTGATATGTTCAGTACTCTACCTGACGTGTATATTCTCCTTTTTTAATGCAATCGTAAATTCTGGTGATGAATTTCCCGACAATGCATATAAAACAGATATACACCGGAAGCTCTATCATCACTTGTAATAGTATTGTGTCATCCACCAGCTTGAAAATGTGATCAGAAAAATCTGTTAAACATTTAGTACTTTAATAGACAAAATGAACATTGATAAAGATGTACACAATGCACTTTACATGGAACTGTTTTATTTAGTGACATTTATATCAGAATGCAGGAAAGGTAGAATGGTTTTTTATCAGTCTTTGTGGCACTGTAATGAGAAATGAAAATTATTAAAGACTCCAATTTGCCAATATGCACTGAACGTGTAGTCACAGTAGGCAGCACGTACTGATTGTCAAAGCTATCGTTTCATTTGCTCTGCTTTATTTTACTTCTTGTGTCGTCCATTTTATTTAATATTTTGTGTCTGTTCTACGGCGAGGTTAAACATAAGACTTAATTAATTTTCTCACAATAATGTTTGAGTGCATGTTCATGTATCATAAGCAAACACATTATCAAGGAATCTAAAATCTTAAGGACAGAAAAATGACCATAATTTAATAATTAACGTAAGTAATATGATACTTAGTAGTATGCCTATATATCAAACATATGCCGACTGATTTACAAACATTACCGACGGGGAATAACTCTTCATAAAATTTAAAAGAAATATAATTGCAGTTGTCTTTTCGTTTCAGATGGTGACCACACACACACACACACACACACACACACACACACACACTTATTCATATACAAACTGTTTTTAAATAACGATATGTCAACTCAGCAGATAAATCTGCCTCTGATAGATGTTGAATTAGTTAAATATTTGTTCCCCTTACCCGCCAGCAAGACATTTACCATACTGCAAATGTTATGCTTCCCAATTATTGAGCAACTTATTTATGTCAGGTTGAGTTGATTTAGAAACAATAATCAATTCAAACATTGCCTACATGCCTCATTAACAATATGATTGACTGTCTGGTCATTCTGAGTCGTACTTGAATTAGTATTCTTTACTTCCACCAGACACATGATTGGTACCACCAAATCATACAGCGAGAGGACAGACCTGAAAAAATAAACTACCTTTAAAATCGTGATAAATTTCTCAGTGTAATATATAAAGCATTAAATACAGAATAATATTTGATTTTGGTTCTCAAGTTTTGAAACTAATAAAATAATAATATATTTGTCATGTAGCAAATTGTTTTAAATATTATTGTATCATATCAAAGTATATAAATGGATATAAAATATCAATAAAATATCACTTTATGCTATTCGAAAAGGTAATATAATCAGATAATGTAGTATGTGGAATTGCAAAATATTACTTACCATCCAAGGGCATACAAAAGTCCCATTGCTCCACCAAGCAATCTAAAGCGAGTAGACAGGCACACGAAGAAAGGGAGTGTTAAGACTGTAGCCTCTAGTGCTTGGGCATATATGAATAGGACTGTAATAATAATAATAATAATAATAATAAGAAGAAGAAGAAGAAGAAGAAGAAGAAGAAAAAGAAGAATATCAATGTGGCCTGATATTGCTCATCAGCTGAAATCCGATAAAACACTTTTTATGATTTCGATTGCAATGTGATCGCCATTATTATTATTATTATTATTATTATTGGCGTCATTCGGAAGAAAATTAGATGGATTGAAGTTGGCATGCTTTTACTAACGTTTGGTCAAATTAGACTATACAGTTCTTTATAAAACTCTGTGAAGAGTCGGGATTAAGTGTGTGGGGGGGGGTCGAGTTAGCAGCTGTTACCCTGTTGATTAATAGAATAAAAAGAATCGTCACAATTGTGAAAAGTCTCAATGTCAGAATTCTAGCAGTAAAATCTATTCGAATTCAGTTTACGTCCTTGATGAAGAAATGGATATTTATTTTCTGATATATTGTCCTTGTTTGTAATAATGATCTCATTGGATGACAAATATACATTATTGCTAGAAGTGAATATAAACGAACATTGACCCTGTGCTACCCAATTTTGAACGGGAGTATTTTTAGAAGAAACCACTCCCAAAAAATCGTCCATTTTCAGTAACATTAGCCATATTCGATGAAGGAGCAACGTCATTTATCTAAAATGATAAGGTTATGCACTCTAAGTGCTCTCTGTCAATTTGGCTGAAATTATGTTCAGCGAGTTTAAGAGTAAGTCATTAAATGCGTCATTCTTGAAAATAATAAAGGTTTTAAGCATGAATATTTTCTGAAAAACTTGGTCTCAATTTAAAGAACAATCGTGCACGCATGATATATAGCGTGGACAACATCCGAACGCAACGCGATTAACATGGAACGGACCATGTAGCAAATCATGCCAAATCGACTATGTTTACTTTCATCGTATTTGAAATTGCTCATTTAGTTTGTTGTCTTCATTTAAGATACAAATGTGCTCATTCCATAATTACCATGCATTTAAAACTGCAAGACGATACAGACATTTTTAGTGTAATAATTCTTTAGTAAAATATGTAGACTTTATTTTGGAATGCAAGAAGATATATTGATTAAATAATAAAGCAATATAATACAAGTCTGCGGATCACAGTAATTCTAAATTAAAATTTTACAATCAATGAGCAAATCTTAAGGCAGATAATTACATGCATGTCTGAGGTGACTACCTGTAAAATATTCATCAAATAAGAAAATCTAAAAAAATGGGCTGGGAGAAATATTTTTAGTATAGAGTAAGAACAAGAAATTAACAACGTATTTAGAACGGAATCTTAAAGACTTTACTGTTAAAATATTAGAACTGTAATCAGTTAGGAAGAAATGATAGAGCAAATCCTGAATCATCTAAAGTTAAATGGCACGCATAAGAACCAACAAATATAAAATCCCAAACAACAAACCAAAACCAAAAACAACGAGCTTAACTGACAAAAATTGCAAATGAAACTGGTCATATGAAAACAGATATTGAAAACTTTTTTTCCATCATCTAGCATGGAACACCCTACAGTCTTTAACCCGGAGAATAAAGTCATAGACAATGCTATCACAAACAATCAGGTGCCTTTGGAGAAAACCCATCGTATCAGAAATTGCCCGTGCTTTAAAAATTCCCGGTTCTCGTTTGATGACAGGTTTGTACACACCTTTTGGGAGGATTTGCACCTTTTTCTTTTACGCTTTTTAAATTAATCTCTGCAGTCTGGAAAAATTGCTAAAATATTAATTCAATGAGTTATCATGTGCATGCCATCCAATAAAAACGTCAAGTATTCCCTTCAAATTCGAGGCCAATAATTCTGTAAAATATAAAGTATCAAATGGCTCCTGAAGCTCTTGCAAATAGAATCAAATAAATTCTGAAACAAAAATATTTACCGTGAGAAAGTAGTTTTCAGTCTAAGGAAGCACAGCTATTCTGACAAATTTCAGGGAAAAACTACAACTTTTAATATCGGCTTAAAACTGTACAAAATGTGTGAACTATTGAAAATGTGACTATCTATTACCTACTCCTGCAGCAGGAACATGAAGTTGAACAAATATGAAAACAATTATAGTTCCCCAGGCTATAATCATGCTTATTTTATGCTAATCCATGAATTAGTAATTATTCCATAAGATATAATTGTGATGATTCACTGGAGTGAATTATGACTTTTGTATTTTTCAACATGCATCTATAACAGTAAGATCTAAAAATATAACTGATGTTGTTAATCTCGAGGTCCAATGTCGACCTATTACGTAACAGAACCACGTTCATACTATAAACTTAATGTTTTCTTTAATTCCAAGTAAAGTCCCCTCTTATTCTGAATTAGCAACGATAATTATGCTAAATGCTCATATTTCCTTTGCAAATGTACACACACCACAGCAGTACATATCTGGTAAACGTCTCACGTAAGACATCCTCTACTTCAATCTGTTAAATGTCTTACCTAGTCAAACACGCTTAAGCATCACATAAAACAAACACTGAAAAAGCCCTAATATTTAGAGACACGGCGGATATTATGCTCATATTTAGATAGATGACAATTAAGATGCTCATTTTCGAAAAAGGTCAAGGTATTCAACTGTCATATCGAAGATTTATCTCGAAATCTATTTAAGATATTGCGTATGCATTCTAATATATCATAACGTTATAGCGTTGTATAGCCTTTTCTAAGTCATTTCTCAAGGTCAATGGACAAACCACTTCTGGTAGCCAAGATATACATGTAACTATGTTGATATGATAAATTATGATCTAATTCTGGATGAATCTGCATATGCCTGTCCTAAGTCTGGCGTATTATGTTCTAAAAATTCACCGTATATATCTGCCTATATTACCGTCGGTCCGGTTTATAACTTTGTAACGACTGGAGTGGTGGAGAGATTTTCATTCAATCTTGCGCAAGTATATGTCACGACCAAACAGTATTTCACATGCAATTTCCAGCTTCCTTCTATGTTACAGCAAAAAGAAGTATAAAAATGACTTGTAAATTGTCCCCAGTTTTCATTTTGAATCACGAAAGATATTTTACGGAAACTTGCTTAACTATATTGAATGATTACATGTACTGTATATTATAGTCAGGCGCCCCTGCCTCATGCTCGCTGTCACTAACAACGAAAAATATATTTTAATAAGTTGTAACCTTGCCGGATATTATAACTTCTAAAACTTTATAAAAATATTTTAAAAATATCATGGCTATATCCACGACCTTATCTCAAGATCGCGGCAAGGGAACAAATATATCTGTGACTTGTATCACTGTCTCGACACCACCCCCACCCCCCAACCAAAAAAAAACCCCCAAATAAATAAATAAATAAAACAAACAACAAAATAACATTAGAACCTCTCAAGATATTGGAATAAAACTTTAATAAGTTATGTATCATCATTAGATAATATTTCTCATGTCATAGACTTAAACTCTATCTCAAGGGTAAGGATACAATAAAGGAAAAAATAAATATTGGTTATCTCTATCCATGTACTGGTATAACTTCTGCATAAGTGTTGTTGTTGTTGTTGTTGTTGTTGTTGTAGGGTTTAACGCCATTTTTCAGCACAAGATAGGCTATACATGGCGGCCAGTAAAACTGGTGGAGCAAGAACCCTGGAAAACTCCGGGAAGAACCACCGACCCACGAGAAGCTACTGGCAAGCTTTCTCACGTACCCACGTTAGCCGAGCCTGACACTCTATCCCACGCAGACAGAGGTGAGATGGCAGTGATCCGGCACGGTGAGCGCTTTAGACCACTCAGCCACTCGTCTGCATAAGTGAAGATATAGAAATCCTATGCCCTTATCCAGTATAGCTCGTCTCAGCCACTATAGATTACTTTATCCAGATCCACCCTTGTAATACAGTAGTCTATCCGCAGCTCGAATGTCGAATATCAATGTCATTCGTAGGATAAAGGTGACTACACGGGCGTAGCATATGTTGTCTGCAGTAATCGTGCAGCATTAGGTTGCGTCGAGTCTCATTTATGTGGTTCCCGTTCAATATCCAAGCTGTAGCCAATGAAGGGTATTCGACTACTAACAAAACTACATGTATGTATGTATGTATGTATGTATGTATGTATGTATGTGCATGGATGGATTGATGGATGGATATATTTATTTATAGATGAATGGATGGATTAGTATAATATACATGTCATAATTCAATAGTTTGATGTATTTGATAAAGGGAATGGAAAAGTAGAGTGATAGGAACGAGACATTCGGTACCTTTCGCCCAAACTGGGAAAGTAGTGGACAGAAGATTTCTAACTGTCAAATTGTAGACAAGAGTTGTCATAGCTCCCAGGATAAAACTAGTTCCCCATCGGTCCCGGACTCCTCCGTCCAAAAGATTCACTACCCTAGGAAAATAAATCAATATATAAAAATGTGAATGTTCATTTTGTACCAGCCATCTTTTTCTATCATCTTATTTGACGTTTTGGTGCCGTTTCATTTCCTTCTTCATGCTAATCATAAGTACTACCACGGTTGTGCTGTTCCATAAAGATAGTATTTTTTTCTGATTCAACTTTTTCTTGTTACGTCATAGAAGTCTAATAAGTTTCCCACAGTCAACATCATTTTAGCAACAAAGCATTGCCAAAATGAAAACATCATTGCCTCACAGATAAGCACTAACATGTCAATACAGTATAACCAAGTGGAGCTTGGTCAAAAGATTTAAATGACGTTATATTTTATTTAGCTTTTCATAGTTTATTTGGACCTCCATAAAAGGAATTTACATATGGCACTCTATTAAACACTTTTCTGAAATATGTACACTGCTCAACATTACAGCTGAGGAGATATGTATTTCTGATGCAGATCTTTCCTGCTCTAAATATATTTGCTTTTTTCAATGACAGACTTCCATCTACCAGAGATCTTACTATAAATGATAATACAGAGATTGAGAAATGCTTTCTTTGATTCAATGTCATATTACAACGGTGAAAATGAATACCTGAAGCTCTCGCTGGGTACACTAATAGGTACCCAATAGATTCAAATTCATTTGGTCTGTGCTGTCTTTTATCGGAGGACTGACTGCACAGTCTTGTTGAATCTCCGGTGCATGCTTTGGTTCTTCTCTCGTATAAATACTATAATACGCTATTCCTCACGCTTCTGTTATTTACTCTCCGAAACTGGTACAACATCATTTATTTCATTAATGGGAATGTTAGTTGAAAGTCCGCCTCCATGCGATCTTCTTGAATAGCAGTCCTAAGTGCCATGACAATTTGATATTTATTTCATTTTATATAGTGATGTTAATTACCGTGCTCATTTGAAATTTATTTCATTTTGTTGGTCACTGTAGGTCCTAATTAGCAGAACTAGTTGCCTGCCGAAAAGAGAACCCCGTCGAAAGAGCCACATTTTATTGATGCTGACAGTGAGGAGAATATGCAAGATGACAGAAACAGTCATTAAGGTTCTGGCGCCGGTTTCCTCAGGAGCGTCTTCTTCAGGCACAGTTAAAGTAAACTTTGGTCGTTCTTATTGATCATCGTCTTATACTGTGATGATGAATACAGAGCTAATTATATATTTATTGAATAAAGTTTATTCGTCTTCTGTTAAGTTGGTGATATAAATTTGTTTGTCATTTCTAGTCTGCTTCTTCGCGTATACGCTGCTGTATATAAATATGTTCTAGCTCCTTACCTTGCTGGTTTTATCTGGTTGAGTTCTTCTTTAGAAGATACTTTTCCTTGAGACATTTATGCAGCCAACCATGTCTTGTGATGTTGTTTACTGTACTCTGTTTAGTTTTATAAGATGTCCACTTATGAGTCGTTTATATATATATATATATATATATATATATATATATATATATATATATATATATATATAGAGAGAGAGAGAGAGAGAGAGAGAGAGAGAGAGAGAGGGAGAGAGGGAGAGAGAGAGACAGACAGACAGACAGACAGACAGACAGACAGAGAGAGATTATTTATAACCACCCTTCAACTTTCAGCTTCAGCAAAAGAATAATTACCTGTATAAGGCCGGTCTGCCTCCAAGAATATTGGTCTTAAAAGATTTTCTCTTCTCCAGGAAAGACCACGCAAAGGCGAAGGGAACCTGGATTACAAAACATGTTGGTCAATTAAATTTCTCTAATTATGTGACTAGTTTGAAAAAACTGCAAGTGCTCAGTGCTTACCGTATCTATGAGAATGATGAATTACAGAAATGAAAGCCAAAAATGCAAATTAAATGTACTTTTCATTCCAAGAACTCGTGGTCTTGATCTGCAATTGACGTCACTAAATGTATTATTCTTATCGGAAAGGAATATATTCAATCTGATTGCTGCCCAAGGAAGAGGACAAAAGGATCTGTACAACAACAGACGAATAATTCAACTCGCAAGGAATGCGATATTGATACTAAGACAGAACTTAAATCTGCTAGAAGCTTGTGCTTTATCTTGATTTTGATAAATCTTCCCAGAACTAAGACTTGAACAAGAATAGGCACGAAAATTAGGATCGGTCAAAACCTCACTGGAAGAGAAGTCTAACTATGATTCTTAGTGAACACAGAACGTAATGTACTATCTTTTGTTTTCCACAAATAAATCATAAACCACAAATGTTCCAATAAGCAAGCATATATTTCTCAAAGCCAAAACACTGGGCACGTAGTTGGTACTCGGGTCAAGGCATCATACAGTTGCAGGTAAAAGTAGACAATACCTTCTCAGAATAAATGAAGGTTAACTTTGTATGATCGAATGTTAGCATTGAAAATTTAATACTTTGGTCCAAGATTTTAAGTTAGAATTGTATGCTGTCTTATAGTAGTGTGCTGGGGGGGATGGGACTATTAGAACAAGTTAAGGAGAGATTGATGGAAGTCGCGACTAATATGCAGGTTCACTCAGATAATGTTTTGGAGTTTGAGACGGAACAATTGAAGAGAGAGAAAGAATATAGAGAATCAGAACAAAGAAATTGTGTCAAGTAATCAAGCTAAAGTAGATATAGAAGCTGGAAATAAGGTTTCTTACGTTTGAAATGTACCCAGGAAAGATTAATCAATTTTTCTACAGTGCGCCTCATCAATGAGGTTAAGAAAATATCTACCAGGTTCTTGGAAGCTTCCTTAAAGAGGCAATCGGACTGGATCCAGAACATTGGAAAACATGGTTAGCTAATGCACATAGACCCCCCAACAACAAGAACCAATCTAAAAGCAAGTCAATCATTGTACGAGTTTTGCTTTTTGAAGATAGAGACGCGGTACTGAGTATATATGTTATCAACTAAGCCGAGAACTACGAATTACGTGCTATTTATCTCCAATCATGACGAGAAAGAGGAAGGAACTTGTAATTGCCGCTCATAAGTTACGACACTCCAATAATCCAAATAATCCAGACAGTAAACTTACAACAAAGAGGGAATAGGATGGTATTGTTACTTGGGGTTAGGAAGAATTTCTCTGACTCTGGTAGTTGCAAACGTTTGAGAATTTTGGCTAAAGCTGCGATTTGTATTATTGTAAAATTGTCATGCACTAACTCTGCTATGTATGGGTGGACAGTTATTATTAATAATCTTAATAATAAGACTTAATGGCGCCTATGGCTTAGTTTCTCATTGACTAATGGAGTTTCGATGTTTCTGGAAGAATTCAGTAACTTCCCATTGGTGAGGCAATTGTAATCGTAATCGTATACATTTCTGAATTGATTTTACGTAAACTATTTGTCTTTCATGTAGTATTCTTTATCTCGTTCAATATTTGTGTAATGCCCTAATAACGGATGCATTAAACTGAGTTTCAGTTCAATATTTGTGTAATGCCCTAATAACGGATGCATTAAACTGAGTTTCAGTTCAATAAAAAGGTGTTCTGCTTGCTATTTTGTTTATATCTGAAGTTGATTATTTATTTATCACAAAATTGCACCCTCGCAGTTTTGCATACATCTGTCTCATTGTATTACCTTTTATCTTGGCGAAAAGCTCCGAGACCATGTTTTCTGTTTTAGCAGCTGTTTTAGATGTAGGTGTAATCAATGTCACATATGTAAATGTTATCTCATTTAATTTGTTAGGTGATATAATTTATTATCCTGCTAGGCCAGTTTTTACATTGCAGTGAACTTGTTGCATTTTTTCTGTGCCATTTTGTTCTCTACCTGTGGTTCCTATTTTGTATACACCATCTTTTCCACCCGTTGTGTTTAATCAAAACAATCCGTCACACACTCTAATTTGCTGTTTGTACTATATCTTTAACATTCTGGAAACTTATTGTCTTTCAAAACTCAAAGTTCTCATGTTCTTAATAGTTCTTCGTCTGCATCGCTCTTCCCTTCTTTAATTTAATGTCATAATGTTTTTGTTGCTTCCCAACTTTTAATTGATTCATCATATCATTTCCATTTTATGACTACATGTCTTGTGCTAAAATCATTAATTCTCTTTCAACTTGACATGTCATCGAGTTTTCATATCGAGACAATTCTTGTTCAATAATTCCTCTAATTTGTAAATCAATTCAACACCTGTTTTTGCTATTTTTCACCATTATATATTAGGAAGGCAACCCATGCTAAAGATTGTGTTGTATTTTAAAACTCTCTTAGACGGAGTTTACAATTTGGTGCTTTAAATGTACTAGTCAATAATGAACCGATTGAGTTAATCAATACTTTGAATGGTTTCTTCTATGCTTTTTTTTAACTGGATTCAAGTCGATTTATCTGTGATGAGCGTTACTGAATCCCTCTATTTGTTTTAAGAAACCTAAACCCGAGTTTACAATTATTTTATATTTCTATTTTGTCCCCTTTAATTGATTCGGACAATTGATTGAATTTTTTTCTTAAGCATCCGGTCTTTCATGATCGTTGTAAAGAAGCGCTGCATTCATGTTCTTTGTCAGTCATGTAAAAGGAAACAAAACATTCCGAGAATAATGTGCGCCTGAGAAACTTTCTCCATGTGTTATGAAGAATCAAACAGGAAAACCATCTAAAACAGGTACTTCTATTTTCTATAATTTGTTACGCTTCTTTGATGCTTTTGAAACTTGTTAATAATATCAGATATATGTCTAATGTCCGCAATCGTATGGTTGATACAATTACACCAATTCATATACCAAGTCATCATGTATTATCATAAATATAATTTTGTTATCTATCTCTCTTCTTGTCAAATCATTGTAAAATGACCATATAATGTTTACATAATTATCAATTTACAGATGAATACAAATTTGTTCATGTATTTACATCAAACACGAAAAGTTTACGTGATTATCAATTTACAGATGAATACAAATTTGTTCATGTATTTAAATCAAACACGTCATAACTGCCCTGTTTTAACCATATTGTTATTAGAACTACATGCTATTTGTAAATGGGCTTCTTTTCTGTACCATCTGAGTATATCTTTTTGTAATGTTTGATATCACCAAGTTAACATTTTTATTTTATTGTATGTCATTTTGTAAAACTACTTTGACCATACCTGTATTCAGTCTAACTTGTAAGCAAATAAAATATAATCGCTTGAAATCGATATTGCTGCCGTTGTTAAATTCATGAAATATTTATATTATCTCTCTTAAAGCTGTTGATTTCAGTAACATGTACAGCTGTGCAATTACTTATGGTATGTACACAAAAGTTATGATTTTATCTTCGATGCTCTTTTACACTTTAAGATTTTTTAAAAATATCTATTTATTGTAGCGTTGTATTATTTTTACACGAGTGTCTTGGTGGAGAAAATATACTAGATTAGTGCACTATAAATTTGGTTCTCATTTGTATACTTTTTAATAAGTAGTTTTATCACTGGAATTTATGAGTTTCTACCTTCACACTCGCCTGCCCCCCCCCCCCCCCCCTCTCTCTCTCTCTCTCTCTCTCTCTCTCTCTCGCATGCTTGGAAGGCACTTGATAATGCTAAAAAGGTCGTTTTCGGCCAAGATATTACCAAAGTACCCTTACATCCATAATGTACTGTAGTTTTCAGTCTCGCGAGACTTCAGTTACTTACATTGATTTTTCAAAAGACCTTATGCCAGTCAATAGATAATAAACATTAATCATGTGAATGATTCAGGACTAAAGTGAACATGTTTCAAAAATGTCAGTTCTCTAGCGATTGAGCATTTGTACATTTGTAGCAACTGGGGTAAATAAAACGCAATATGTATGAGAACCTGAGGTACATTTGAATGTATAGTACCTTGTAAACAATGACCATTTCATCTGAAAAATTCATCAGATAAACCTTATATCAAACATTCGACAATAAACAATGAACAGAGACAGGGCGTGCGACTGGGGGGTGGGGGTTGAAGTTGAACAGACCAACTAAATGCATAGGGGAATGGCACTTTCGGGCTGAGAGGAACAGCTTTTTCTAAATCTATTAGTGTGAACTCAAAAGAAACATCAATATTCGTCGCAAAAATCTTTCTCAGGACCTACTTGAATACCCACCTCGGTGAACATTTCAAGACGAAAATTCGTCGGATTCAATATTCGTCGCGGAGGGAATGATATTTGGCAAACTGGTAAAAAGGAGGCTTCGAGGGTTTGGGCCCGAAGTATATTTAGGACGAGTATTAATTGTTGTCGTAAAGAACCAGCCGAAAGCCGAGTAAATTATAGTCGAAATAAGAACGGCATAAGACTGACCCTAGGTTTATGGAGCAGATAGTGCTTGCAGATGGCTGGTGCTGCAGAACCCGAGAAAAGTAGAAAAGTACGTACACATCGTCCTCGTTATGAGCGAAGTATGGAATGTGCTGTGCGGTAGTTTTCAAATATGGAATGGTCTTTCACTTGAGTGAGAAGGCCTTATCTAGATCCGGTATGAGTTACTAATTTCCCGGGTATGCAACTGATATGCATCGTGCCAAGACCATTGTTTATGCGATTCTGTACCCGCTAGTCGTACCACAAAAGGTTATTACAGACGGCCACGTATTCATTTCAGAAAATGCTTTTTTGAAATCGTACTACCCATTTTCATCCAGATTGGTGAGCTTCATATGACTGAGAGTCTTTCTCACCTGGTACTAAACAGGTACCATACGGCAGAGTATACATGATGATACCAGAACCTCGTTTCATTTTTCTGTATTTCATAAGCTTCGGCGGTCATAAGCTTCCTCAGTCTCGACTGGTGTAGCACGTATTTTTCCAACATGTCTAGGAATGTGTCGCTCCTTAATGCGACGTCATCCCGTACGTATTCATCGAGGTTAAGAAACAGTTGTCGGATCAGATCTCTCTCTCTCTCTCTCTCTCTCTCTCTCTCTCTCTCTCTCTCTCTCTCTCTCCTTCGCTATTATTAAAGACGCTGTCGATGCCATACTTCTCGAGGCTACTAAATCTGCGTACTTGTAGCAGTGACATCTATGACAAAATATCCTCAAAAAATTCAACTGGTGGATCTAGAACACGTGATCTGTGCCGACTCATGAACGATCGTAGTGTTTCAGGAGATTCGTACAGACTAGGTTGATTCGACGTTGAGAATGCGCTTCTCAAAACAGCTTTACGTTTACAGATTACCCTTCAGGTGTCGTCATCATTCTGAATGGGTATTATAACTTACATCCAATCCAGGCCCCATCCCTTGAATTACCACAGACTACAAAGCGGCGACTTAGTCGGGCTAGCATTATGATACCTAGAAAACGCGATAAAAGCAGCGATATTTCCCTCTGATTCGCTAGACAAAACGCTTGGGTTTACGTCGAGCGCAATATTCACAGCATGGAATATAGAAGAAGCGCTCACCAGTTATTATGTACTTTTGAGAGAGTGACGTTATGTAAGGTGAAGTTGTCTGCATTTAAAACATGCACATTGGAGAGAATGTTGGCATACCCCTATGCTACTTTGATGTAATGTGGCTGACATTTCTTTGGATATTGTACTTTTGGAAATTGTAAATGATCTTATCACACTGCTAACTAAAATGATTGCTCCCTTGTGCTCCAAAAATCAGCATGAATTTGTCTAAAGTACACTATCATTGGCAGCTAATAAAATAGGGAAAATGAATTTTGTCAGTCTACACAGTACCAGATTCTGAAAGTGCAATGAATGAATTACCAAATATATTAAATGTGAAAAAGTTATCGGCTCTTTTTCTACAATTTACCTCTGAAGTTCAGGAAGTGAAAATGACCAAGTGGAGCTAGTACTTTTTTGAAAGGTGCACATCTGGAGTAAGGCCAACCTGTATACTCTTTAACCCATATTACACCCATCAATCATACACCAAAATTACGGGAATTAAAGGTTCTTTGAACAATACCTAAGATATACAAGGTCTCTTTTAAATAGCCAATATAAGCAGTGAGGAAACCCGGGAAAATTCTTTTTCTTTAAAATTCTGACCTTATGAAAATACGAAACTGTAGAGCGCCACCTATATCCCACGAAATCCCAAAGCATCCTGCAGAACAATGTCCACTTCAGTCAGATAAACACAAAAGTGGGATTTTACCTGTGGCGGGGTAATGATTCTCCTCTGCAAGTTAATCACGTGGGCTGTGATTCCAGACGGGGATTTGCAGTCCATTGCCTGTGGAAAGTAATATCTGCACAGACTACATAAAGACTATATCTATGAGCTCTTTATGTGTATTTTAGATGATAAACAATCACCTGCGAAGTTGTTAGCGTGGTTGGTTAAAAGCACACAATGAGTTTACTTGGTCCTAGCCTCTTCAACAGCGACGCTACGGTCGCCTCAGAAATGGACGCTTCAGAGTCCTTAGGACTCGACTCGTCTGTGGAATCTTTTGGTCGCGAACCTGACAGTGTGTACTTAATGAGCGACAAAATCACGTCAGCTACTGGAGTTACGGCAATAATTATTTTTTCTTACAATCGCTTTGTTCAACGCAATGCTTTAAAATCGTTGGTGGTTTAAACTCGGCAACAACAATGACAATATCACTGTGCCGGCGGACAGTTTTTGCTTCATAAACCTCCACATAAGTTGCAACGACATAACGTCGGCATCGTTTTCGATCAATGTAAACGGGATCATAATTGTATATATTTGCAATATTATCGCTCAGTATAACGCCTCACAAGAAATACTTATAACTAACTTTGGGTATATGTTTGCCACTGGAGTCACCATTAGGTGCGAGGGTCTTAACGTCAATGCACCGCCAACGGGATTCTCAACCACTCTAACCATATTTGTCTTTCTCCGTTGTAACTCACGTCATTTAAACAAGTCAATGGGGGAACATATAATCAATGAACACGTATCCTTGTTGCTGACTAACAATCCTGAGAGCAACGACAGAGTAATTTTGCTATAGGGCTAGGGTAGTAACCTTTGATACGGGGAATTTAACGCCATCTATCGCTCGACTAGCCCACAGAAGAAACAGAGATATATTCGAAAAATATATATTCTGTCGTATTTCAGGGATCAGGTAGAAAAACAAGCAACAACTAAACCTGCAAACAGAAGGCATCCTCGTTTTTGATTTTTGACGAACGTGTATTTGCCGATGTCAAGCTTATTATGAAACTGAACCACGTGTCCAAAGCACTTAAAGACAATGTCATATCTTTGGAAGAAATTATACTCCTACTGAACGAATATGCCACGTGGTACTCAAGAACTAAATGATATCTGCCACGCAGAATTCATACTCTTCCGTCGCAATCAACGAGTCTGCAAAGAACGAGTGGCTAGTCTGCATAAGGGACGTGGCTGGTTCTTGAAACAAATAACTTCGGGCTTGTCATTAATACAGCCGGGTTGGGGAACGCTTCAGGGTCGCTTTTGTAGCAACTTCTTCTCTCGAAGCTTAACCCACCACGCGTTTGCCATAGGATGCTCTCTAATGGACGGACAAATATGGCTTGAAAACCAAACTTTTATTCGCATACCTTTTAAGCGCATTTGAAAGTACCGAAGCTGCATTTTCTGGTATGGCCTTCGTGAATGTACTAAAAATTCGTGAATGACCAATATTGCTGTTAACGTTTTCGCTCTGGCGGGCTGGCTTTTTTATGCTTTTATAGCCAACTCAACTACACCCACGAATGCTACAACAAAAGTTGTCAAAATCACAAAGGTATCCATACGAAAGCCGCATGTACTTATTTTAACTAATGGTTATATTACGATACTTTTAAAATAAACGCCTGAAAAAATGGTTTATAAAAGACCAAAATTATAATGACATCTACTAGTTATTATCTGTCCAAACCTTGGGCAGTCGTCATCTAGTATATTCACTCTGAGTGTACCGGACATTATTAACTCCATTTCTACAGCTGGTCGCGTGAATTGTTACATCCACTGATTAAATGCATATTTGAATTAAATCTCTACGTGAATTCCCAGGTCTAAACGCAAGGAATTCTGGGGGCAATATAAATTATTCATACAATCATTGTTTGAATACCCTCCCGCCACCCCTGGAGTTCCCAAGGCAAAAAGAAACGCTAGGAAATCCAAATGTACTCCAAACATAAAGCAGTTTCCACCAGAGGATAAAGTGCACGGTAACTGCTGGTCTGTATGTGTGTACGTAATCACTTTCGGCTCAAGACCAGCACCGCAATCGTATTTTAAACCAGAGAACGTATTAATAGGAGTTAACGGTTGTCCCCGACTAAAACAAATGAACGAAGACTATAGTCCTAGTTTGAGACTCAAGCACATACTAAACTGTATACTTTCCAACGCCCAAACTGCCGCATCTGACATCTCGCGTTCACTGTACCTGTATTAATTTTTAACAGAAGCTGTCTAGACTAACAACTCACAGACAATTTGCCTGTATTATCATTTTGACATAAGCTATCTCGACTAACAACCGGCTTAAAATTTACCTAAATAAAAAAACAGGTTTAACAGTCTGTCAGTGTTATTCATCCACTCCGGCGTGGAGAATATTCTAATTTTAAACCCATATATTTCGCACACCGGGGAGAAATTCTAATTTCTTTCCAGTGAGTGTTCAACACATTATGCAGCAATAAATCTGGGTGCAGATAATTTGAAAATAACGTGTCGAAAAACCCAACTGCCCTTCGTTAGACCTGAATGACTGAATGACACTGACTGCGCTTAACACAGCTAGACCTAAGATTTCTTTATAAAATAATTATAGTAGTCAGTTGTGTGAACTAGTCGGTGGACCAGTTAGGCCTAATGTTCACCCCCCTCGACTCAATATATTTGGCATTTTGCATGTTTTAGAGTACGCCATAATAGAAAAAGATGCTAAAATTACAAATGTTGGGCTTCATTTGTTCTGCTGGCCGACAAATCAAGGGGATCCGAGGAGGCTTAAACAGCGTACACAATGAGATAGTTGTGAGATGCTGTAATATTGCCTCCATTTGATTCCTTCTTTGTTAAAGCCAGTGTCTTTTATGCATATAGGCAATATAACTCGACATTGACTGTATCCATAACAAAAAACAACATCCAATCTTCTCGACCAATTTGGTCACAGGAAAGTTTTTAAAATGCCTAATAAATGTGTATAAGACGCAAGTTTGTGTTTTTTCCTAAAATCAATTTTGTTTTCAATTTCATATCCTTGATCCGTTTTGTTTGCAATGTTTTGCATTAGACTACGCGAAAGAAATCTTTAGAATTACTTTTAGCCATTTTGAATGTTTAACTGTTTGTCGCATACCACAAATGACTTACTGTATGACCAAAATAGGCCTCTTGTGGTTACCGTAAATACTGAGCCGTACACCAGGTGCATCCCATCATTTCCAATGTTAACATTTTTTTTCTTGTATGGCATACCCAAAAGTATATAAAACGTAAAAAAGCGATTGAGTACAGGGAATGGGGTGTACATGGTAGGCTTTCGGGTGTCGTGAGATTTTTGTGTACCCAGTGAATTCGTTTTGAACTTTTCAATACCTGTATGGTGTATGAACAGATTTTAAACATTTTCTGCAGATCTCGATCACATATTTACTCTGATTATGTTACCTGGAAGACGACTTAAACTGCACATTATTATGCACTGGTAGGCCCAATACCTGTTTAGTCCCTAGTTTTGCTAAATATATTTACCTGTGCAAACTTATACTGGAACAGTTTTATTTGGAGGGCGCTTTCGGGGACTAATTTCTAACTGGACGAGATTTTCTCATCTGCCCTCGGTGCTCATCGTAAGTTTTACTCTTTTCGACGGACTGTTATTAATACCCGTCTCGGTGGACCTTTTACGACGACAACTGATAGTCGACGACAATTAATATGCGTCGCATTTTACGAAGACAATACCTGTTCTAAAACTTCCTCTGACCCCAGACATCCATTTTACCGATTCATCATGGAAACCCCCGTAACGAGTATTGTGCCCCTACTAATCTTCGTCCTAAAATGACCACTACAGCAAGTATTAATTTTCGTTTAAACGCAGCTTTCTGCGATGAGCATTGGTGGTGCTCGTCTTTTGAAGCTCAGGCTTTATCAGTTTCACAGTTGTTACCGACTTGCATTAAGTTGATCTGTTCACCCCACCCCACCCCAGCCGACTGAACTTTCTTCTGGTTATGATTGTAATTAAAGATTTAGTTAATTAAGTTATTCTTATGCGCTCAATGGCATCTGCGCACACAAACACACTCACATCCAGATATATGGTATGTTTTTGAGCAAAAGAAAAAGATAGTAGAATGTTACAGCTCAAATTCGTATACAATATAATATGCGAATTACACCGCTGCCCGCTCATTCACCAATGCACAGAGACTGCTCAGTCAATAGCAGCCCATGTTCAAAATGTACTACACAACTTTGTAATCAACGTTTTATCTACAAGTGCTTCACTTTCTAGAAACCAAGCATAACTTTCACATGTATCTTTTCTGAACTTACCGCAGCAATGAGAAACCAGTGAATATACTCAGCGTAAAAGGTAAATCCGGAATTAGTTTTCAAACGATTCAGGTAGATGTTACAAATCTCGGAAAATGCCATTCTTTCCAGGTAGACCGTTTAACTTGCAATGGTATAAATGCACTAAAGCGGCAGTTGAAGTTGTATAAAATCGATATTGGTGATATAGTATGCAAAACCGGGTTGGGTGACTGGGATACGGTCTACTCTCCACTGCATTTACTTTCATTTTCCTTTTTCAACATCTTCAGAGAGCTTCATCTGAGAGCCATTCTTTAAAGAAAAGGAAATGAGGTAATGCGTGGTTCATCAACAGAGGAAACAATCTCGCCATTAAATTTTGATTAAACAATGCTAATAGGTCAGTCGTTCGACATCATGTATTTCCCTTGAAGGGAGGTAACTTCGTATCACTCGTCTGCATCGCTAGCAAATACAGGTAACAGATTTGCGACGCCCGCTATGAGTGAAATAGCCAGATAGTAAAGTCATAATGTAATTAATTCATTACATGTTCACTGAAATGGATGTGCAGAATGTTATGGCCGTTTAGAAGCCCATACAATATCCGCCGTCGGATCAGGATTACGAGGTTAAAATCTGTCATTCATTCCTTATACAGCAGTAAACTAATCTAGATGTGTTTTGATGGGTTTTTTCATGAACGTGTATGTGCGCAGGAAGTCAGTGTCTGAAGAACATTTTTAAAATCCGACCCACAAACAAAGAATACGACAGTGCCATATTGCATGCTCACGTTTTACAAGGGTGGCTAAGTACACAAAAAAGAAAACATAAATGATTTGGTGATTAACATATAGCATAGCTGAGTAAAAGCGGTGTACCTGGTTGGGTCAAACATAAGCTTTATTTAGTATTAAATTAGACAAGCAGGTTACATTTCAAATCAAAGTGTCGTTGCTTGCTCCATGAACAAGAGACGTTCGTGGGGCTGATATCGCCCAATTGATTATGTTACTACGATTTTGTTTTCATTTAGCCAGGCAAGGTCATCTAATATGGTTAGTATTTGTTCCTGTATAAACAATATGAACAGTCTAACACGTAATCACACTCGCTCCAGAACTCACCGAGCTCGACCGAAATCCTAAATCTGGTCAGACAAAAAGGGCCTTCAGGTTAGTTTCACGCTCAGCCCGTCAGATGATGGCTGTCTCTTTATTATGTGATCTTGATGGTTCGTGCATCTTCATCGTTTGCAATCAGAGTTATCAGAGTCTGTTCAGAAAAAAAAAAAACAACCCCAAATAAATGAACAAGTAAATATTCTTTTGATTCCTTAAACACAACTATGTACTGGATCAATGTAAATATTAATCACAACTGTGGGGAGAGAGGGATACCAATTCATGAAAACACATAATAAAGAGACAGCCATCATCTGACGGGCTGAGCGTGAAACTAACCTGAAGGCCCTTTTTGTCTGACCAGATTTAGGATTTCGGTCGAGCTCGGTGAGTTCTGGAGCGAGTGTGATTACGTGTTAGACTGTTCATATTGTTTATACAGGAACAAATACTAACCATATTAGATGACCTTGCCTGGCTAAATGAAAACAAAATCGTAGTAACATAATCAATTGGGCGATATCAGCCCCACGAACGTCTCTTGTTCATGGAGCAAGCAACGACACTTTGATTTGAAATGTAACCTGCTTGTCTAATTTAATACTAAATAAAGCTTATGTTTGACCCAACCAGGTACACCGCTTTTACTCAGCTATGCTATATGTTAATCACCAAATCATTTATGTTTTCTTTTTTGTGTACTTAGCCACCCTTGTAAAACGTGAGCATGCAATATGGCACTGTCGTATTCTTTGTTTGTGGGTCGGATTTTAAAAATGTTCTTCAGACACTGACTTCCTGCGCACATACACGTTCATGAAAAAACCCATCAAAACACATCTAGATTAGTTTACTGCTGTATAAGGAATGAATGACAGATTTTAACCTCGTAATCCTGATCCGACGGCGGATATTGTATGGGCTTCTAAACGGCCATAACATTCTGCACATCCATTTCAGTGAACATGTAATGAATTAATTACATTATGACTTTACTATCTGGCTATTTCACTCATAGCGGACGTCGCAAATCTGTTACCTGTATTTGCTAGCGATGCAGACGAGTGATACGAAGTTACCTCCCTTCAAGGGAAATACATGATGTCGAACGACTGACCTATTAGCATTGTTTAATCAAAATTTAATGGCGAGATTGTTTCCTCTGTTGATGAACCACGCATTACCTCATTTCCTTTTCTTTAAAGAATGGCTCTCAGATGAAGCTCTCTGAAGATGTTGAAAAAGGAAAATGAAAGTAAATGCAGTGGAGAGTAGACCGTATCCCAGTCACCCAACCCGGTTTTGCATACTATATCACCAATATCGATTTTATACAACTTCAACTGCCGCTTTAGTGCATTTATACCATTGCAAGTTAAACGGTCTACCTGGAAAGAATGGCATTTTCCGAGATTTGTAACATCTACCTGAATCGTTTGAAAACTAATTCCGGATTTACCTTTTACGCTGAGTATATTCACTGGTTTCTCATTGCTGCGGTAAGTTCAGAAAAGATACATGTGAAAGTTATGCTTGGTTTCTAGAAAGTGAAGCACTTGTAGATAAAACGTTGATTACAAAGTTGTGTAGTACATTTTGAACATGGGCTGCTATTGACTGAGCAGTCTCTGTGCATTGGTGAATGAGCGGGCAGCGGTGTAATTCGCATATTATATTGTATACGAATTTGAGCTGTAACATTCTACTATCTTTTTCTTTTGCTCAAAAACATACCATATATCTGGATGTGAGTGTGTTTGTGTGCGCAGATGCCATTGAGCGCATAAGAATAACTTAATTAACTAAATCTTTAATTACAATCATAACCAGAAGAAAGTTCAGTCGGCTGGGGTGGG